>JACEIK010001902.1:193286-206155 GCA_018107945.1 Datura stramonium
TAGAAAAACAGACACTAACCGAAAACTCGTCGTTAGTATCTTACAATCATAAATAAAAGAATTAAAATAAGAATAATTTAAAATATTTCCCTCAAAAACTTGAAAAACTAGCTAATTATCTGTTTCATTTATCAATTATAAGCAAAGCCACTCTTCAACCAATCGAGAGCTTTCGAATAACTATACAGCCATATTAAAACAAGACGGCCCGATACACTAAAACGGACCAAACCACAAGTTGAAATGTTTAATTGCCTGTTCAACTTAAAGTGTCAAAATATACACTCGTACTGACCAACTGAGGCCAAATTTGAATATCTGTTCATATATTATGCGTTATCATGCATCAGCTTTTTATTCTTCAACCTAAAAGCTCCTCTTAACCATATACTTGATCAAATTTCTACAGTTCAATTGGATATTGTTCCATCAGTTCTTACAGTTTTATCATTAAGTACATCATATTCCAGCAACCAAGTAATTCTACATGCTTAGTATCTGTACTTGGTAGAGTAATCTTTTGGTGCAATAACTAGACCACGGCCCTTTCTGGCACCACGATACACCGTCTCAACAATGTCGATGAACTCCTGTTTATCCTTGAGCGCCCAGTTGATCTTGTTATTGTTCCCCGTGCCAAGATCAATCATAATGTGCTTGTTCCTGAAGAAGAACATGACGGTGGATGGATCATACAGCTCGTACATCGTGTTAAAATCAGGGACCTCGGTGATGTCGACCAGGTAAATCACAGCAAAGTTCTTTATAGTCTCTGCAACTGAAGCCAGTACCTCGTCCATCTGCAGTCCAGAAAAAATACACAATTAAAGCCACAAGGAGTAACAACAGATTTACAAGGCAAAGAGTCTTCGCCGCCTAGGAAAAATCCTGGATCCGCCCACATCAAAAGATGGCAAAATTAGTTCTGCAGAACTTTATATAGCAGCAATCAATCAATCCCAAACTAGTTAATTCATCAGACCTAGCGTATCACACAGACAAACAAGCCAGTCAAAGTTGCCCTTCCAAATAATCACCAATCAATCCCAAACTACTTGGGCTCGGCCCCTATAATCCTCTATATCTAGTCTGCTCTATTCTAGCCAATAAAGTGTCCTTTTTTATCAAGTCACTCATCACTACTTCTTCTTCTAAAGAAAAAGATAGTACTACACAAGTATAAGTTCAATAGCTTATATCTAATTCCAAACTAGTTGAGCCACCTATATGAATCCTCTATATCTACAGCAAGATTCTTCTTTTTCAGCAATTACCCATTTCGAGTAATTGCCGATTTATATGTTCAAATGCTAATATCTTATTAACAAGTTGAGTCAACTATATATGAAAATCCTTTATATGTACTCCAAGATTCTCCTTTATACTAAAACCCATTAAATTTCCTACAAAAAATTCAAGAAATTGAAAAATTTGTATGCTCAAATACTCCTTACTATCTTAATTCAATACTAGTTGAGTTGACTATATGAATCCTCTATATCTATTCTAAGATTCTCCTTTTTACTAATAAACCCCATCCAATTTCCAATAAAATATTCAAGAAATTGACAATTGTATGCTCAAATGCTCACACCGTTTGAAACCAAAAAAAAAAAAAAAGCTTCATACCATAACTAGTTGAATCTACTATTATAAATCCTCTATACCTATTCCAAGATTCTACCTTTTACTAGGAAAAAATTTGACAACTGTGTGTTCAAAATTGCTCATAATAGGGTACCTGCATGCAAGTATCATCCCAATCATGGCCGAACCGGATGATGACAAGGCGTTCTTCTTCAGCAAGGATAGCTTGATCCACTGCCCATCCAGAGTGAAGATGCGGCAGCAAGTACGACATTTCTCTCTATTGGCAGCTAATTTTCACCTTTCTTGATTGTTTTAGAAAACGAACAGTGAAGCAGCTGAGGGAGAGAAGGGACAAAAACAGAGTGCTGCGAGGTCGATATGAATATTTTTAGGGGGACCAAAAGTGCTGCTCTGGAAGGGTCTCGAATGTGCTAGACAGGGTGGGCATGGCATATCAAATTACTCTCTCCTTCCATTTTAATTGATACTTCTACTGAAATAGTGGTTTCAAAATATTTATTAGCGTTAAAATTTAAGGTTTTATTAGCGTTAAAATTTAAGGTATAAATGAATTATATTTTTTTAATTTTAACAAACTTAAAAGACCAAAATTATATATTTAAAATACAAATTTTTTATTTTTTTTGTTTTTTTAATTTATAATTTTAACTTATAAAGTTAAATTAGTTAAATTATCATCTTTATTAATTTTTTTAATGAGTGTGCAAATTTTATCTGGGAGTATTTAAATTAAATTTTGAAAAATTCAAAAAGGAAAAATATAAAAAATTCAAAAATAAAAAACAATCATAATTAAAAATATTTAAAAAGGGTCATTTTTCAACAATATAAAAAATATATAATTTATAAAATAAATATTAAAATATGAAGTAACGATATGGGTAAAAACTGGTATTGCCGAATTTTTGAGCTACATAACAGGCCCAGGTGTCTCAAAAGTGCTCAAGTGGCTATTTTTTAAATTTATATATATTATTATAGAAAAAATTGTTTCTTTTGTAGCGGAGGGTCTCCCTGAAACAGCCTCTCTACCTCTAAGGTAGTGATAAGGTCTGCGTACAATCTATTTTCTTCAGACCCCACTTGATGGGATATTACTGGATGATTGTTGTTGTTGTATTATAGAAAAAATTGATTTCAAACAAAACTTTCCTTAAATTATTCAAAGTACGTAGGATTAAAACTTTTTTATAAAAATTGTGTTCAACCTCGTCTACAAGACGATTTGCTTATTTCATATTTTTTTCCTTTTTTGAGCAGACGATACGTATTATGTATTTTTTTCATCTTTCGGACTATTTCTGGTGAGCTCCATTTCTATCTCGTAAGTGTATTAATAGAGTTAATTATTACAAATCACATTAAGGAGATCAAATGTCAACCAAGACAATGACCTCAACAACACCACTACAACAAGTAAAACAATAGCCACAAAAGAAGAGCCATGAATGGACCAAGGGCAAAAAAGACCATCAAGCAATATAAAACTGAATCTCAGCGAATCGCGTAGATTATTAGCTGAACGAGTATTGTTCGTATCTCATCGAGCAACCAACAAATTCGACTTGAGCTCCGATGCTACCATCACAAGTAATCCTCAAGTATGCTTTTGCAAGACTTACACAAATAGCACAATCATCTAAAGAGGCTATATTTGAACTACATGTAGCATGGCCATAAGCTAAAGCATCATTAGGATAAGGAGATGTTACATAGTAATCATAACCTTCTTGATTTGGTGTCTCATTCTTTAATGCTTCAAGAACATAATACAAACTTTCTGCAAATGGGCCATTTTTGTCATACATATCACCATTATATATATAGCGCACTAATCTAGCACTCGAAAAATCTCTTGTCGCAAAACAATTAAACCTCAAAATTACAATTACAAGGAATGTGGTTAACACTCTAATTTTCAAAATTGAACTCATAGTTATATATATATATATATCTTCTATTTCTTTTGTGTTACAAAATTGAGTTTAATTGTTAATGTCCTTTGTTTAAATAGATTTATCCATCCATTGATTTCTCCACCAATGAAAATTATTGAAAATATATGTTGCCGGCAAAAGAGCACTTCTACTATTTCTTTGTTTTGATATTAATTCTAATGCTTGGTATAATTCTTGCAAGTGAGAGGAATATTCACACAAAGACAGATCCACTAAAAGCAAAAGTTCAATGTAATTTCATTAGTGAATTTCTGGGAAGGTAAGATATACGCAGTTTTGTTTCTATCTTTATAGGGTAGGAAGGTTATTTAATTTTTGATTGTCCCTTAGCAATGTCGCTCTCTCTTTATCCGAACTTAGAACTGGTAATGTGAACGAGCTCACACAGGCAGAGTTACTGATGCAGCGTTGTTTATATAAATAAGAACTTCAGATACTCTATGGTGTACGTTCGGTTTTACGATTTTCTTTGTTATGATTCTATTGTAAGATATGGGACTTAGGTCCCAAATCGATTAAACAACGAACTGACGTGGGGCTTATATAACCTTGAGTTCTCACACCTTAATAGCTAGCTTTTGGGGTGTGGTTCTCTCTAGATTGTATCAATGATATCAGAGTCACCCACCACCCTTCGTGCGCACCGTATTATAGAGGCGCCTGAGCATCTGACTTGAAAAGGGCTATTTGGGAAAGAGTTAACTATTTTTATGGTAGTGTGATAGCTACCCAGTGTGGAGCCATCGAAACTGGTGGTTTGTTATGATCTCCATCACCCTTCAGGCCCACTGTGCTACGGAGGTGTTTGAAAATCTGATTCGAAAAGAGCTACCTGGGAAAGAACTACCTACTTTGTGGTTGAGTAAAAGCCACCCAGTGTGGAGTCATTGTAACGTGGTGGTTTATTAAGATCCTATTGCAAGATATGAGGCTTGAGTCTCACATAGGTTAAATGGAGAGTTGTTCCGAGACTTATATAATCTTGAGATCTCACAATAACTAGTTTTGGGGGTGTGATTCTCCCTTAATTGTATCAATAATTTTGAAAAAAAAAATATTTGATACTAAAATAAGTTTAATTTGGTTCTGATTTTCTCTTTTCAGTTCAATTTTTATTTTTCGGATAATCATGATTTATCATGTGTTAATTTCAAATTATAACATTTTACCATGTGTTCAGTAATCAGAGCTCACAACTTTCAAACATATGATCATTCAATGTAATAACTATTTTTTGTATCTCAATTTATGTGATAATATTTAATTTAATACAGATTACTTTTTAAAAAGAATATTTGTAAAAAAATTCATTTTTTAAAACAACTCATAAAAAAAAGTGTGGTTTCATGTCTTTAATGCCAACCATGTATCTTAATGCCACCACTAACACCCATAAATCATTGGAACTTGTTATTTGTGTATAAATACACTTGTGGTGGTGGACGATGACGTTGAGATAAAAACGTGATTCAATTGTGTTATTGAGCAAATTTTAATTAAGGCATATTTTGGTATGGAGAATAATATTTTTAATTTTTTATATTTGATTGATTAAAAATTTTAAAAATAATTTTTTTAAATGAGAAAAATTATTATTTCTCTAATAAAAAGTAGAAAAATAATTTGGTCAAATAATTAATGTTATTAAATAATTTAGAGAGAACCTTAAGATTAAGAGGATATCTATTTTCACAAAGGGAAATTTTATTTAGAAACTATACATGCTGGTGCAGAATAATAGGTAATTAAACAAAAATGGTTAATACTGGTATATATCGATCTTCAATAAATATTTAGTAGGGGTGGTAAAAAAAATGTCTAACTCGATTCAATTTTAATTAAATGTGAATGAATTAAGCTAGTAATAAAATAGATATGTGTTATATTAAGTTCGATTCAAATAAACCTGAGTTAAAATGAGTTAAATTGGTATAACACAAATAAACTCACTAACTCTCTAGTAGAATTATGGTTACTTCTAATATATATGTAGTGTAGAATCAATAAAGGTTTTAGAATGTGTAGAGATATCTCTTTTTAAAATTAATTTTAGTAAACGTTAGTGAATTTATTGAAAAATTAAAGGAGAAAATGCGTGGGATAGGTTAAGAATCGTTACTTGACCCATTTTGACTCAACTAGTTTTGACCCAAGCAAATTTTGGTCGGATTGGGTCTTGACCATTGGTTTGTCTTGACTCTTTTTGACCCGTTCAATTATCGCCCATAATATTTAGGATGCTAGTCGATGATGAAGTATGTGACCTTTTCATTCAAAAGGTTAAAATATTAAAAAGAGCACACCTTTTATTTATTTAATTATATTTTCAACACGCCTCCTCACGTGCGATTCTGATTCTTTTTTTGTGGGTCAAACGCATAAAAAAATCTTTTTAATAACAAGCGACAGTGAGATCGATCCCAGATCCCTCTGCCTACTCTGATATTATGTTGAAGTATGTGACCATCTTATAAAGTGTTGGATATTGCATTTGTTATTGCTATAAATTTTATTAATTAGAATAATTAGTTATTTAGCTATTAGATAATTTAATCATAATTAAGAGTATAACACTTTATTCGTAGTATTGAAGTCTACTATTTTATTTATTTGGCTATTTTAAAATCTTATGATTAATAAAATTTAAAGGGACAAATATTTATTATATTTTCAATCTTGTTACTTGCATCTCTTCAAAATTATCATAACAAAAGATTGTTTCCTTTCATTGGTACACTGGTGCAGTCGAGGGCGGAATTAGAGTTTTTATTCAGGGGTTCAAAATATGAAATAAAAAATATATAAAACATTCAAAGGAATTCAACATATACTACAATCAAACCTCGTTATAGTGATAATGTT
Source organism: Datura stramonium (assembly GCA_018107945.1). Classification (NCBI taxonomy): domain Eukaryota; kingdom Viridiplantae; phylum Streptophyta; class Magnoliopsida; order Solanales; family Solanaceae; genus Datura; species Datura stramonium. The sequence continues at coordinate 199,718 of JACEIK010001902.1, forward strand.
TGTCTGAAAATTTCATGAGCGCTATAGTGAGGTGCTATTGTATATGTATATTAACATTTGACGTTTAGATCTCATTTTAGCTGTTGTAAATAAAAGTACGCAAAAATCTAATTTGATGATTTTGTGCCATCGTTATCATGTACTTTCTTAGAGGTTCCACATAACATTATGGAAAAAGTCTATGGTTACATGAGAACTATCATTTTATTTCTTGTGTTATGTTATTGATGACGTTATTTAACTTCAGCGCTGACCAGAGAGTCAAGCCACTAAAACATGGACTTTAGGACTCAAAATTTTGAGGCTCTCAAATTATTGAGTTTGAGTCTTTTGCCTTTTTTATGTGGATAAATAAAAGCTTAATTTGGACCAGTTCAATTTATTTCATATCATGGTGCATATATATGGCCTCTTTAGGTCTTATTTCAATCATACATAGAGAAAAATATAGCAGTCAAATAGAGAAAGAGGGCAAATTTTCGCACAGAAAATTTCAGTCCTAGCAGCCTGCTTCAAATTAGTGATTCCCGCTTCGTTTCTTGTTCGATTGAGATGATTTTTGGATATGTTATTTTTATCATCTAAATCTTTGATTAAAAACCGATAGAAGTGAATTTGGAATCCTGTAGCTTCAGATTTCAGCCCGTGAACAGTAACTGCATTTTTGGGTGATTTTTACTGCTTTTCTTCTCTAGTTTTTTGGTGCTATCTACTTATATTGCTGCTCTTTGTTTGACACTTGTTTGGTGGCCATTTTGGAGAACATTCTTGTAATTCTTGTTGATTATAGTGGAGTTTTTGGTCTCGTGATTTTTTACTCTTCACACCGAAAAGATTTTTCCCTTAAATTTGGTGTCTTGTTTGGTTGGTTTATTTTGTCTTGCGATATTCATATTTGTTGGTAATTAGCTGCTGCCCAAACCTATTTAAAATTTTATTTGAGGTCTCCTCTTGGTTCAAATAGATTGGGAAAATTTAGACTTGGTATTCTTCCGTTGCTACCATGTCGTGCACTTTTGTTTGTGCTTTATTTTTTCCAACACAAATTTCTCATTTGACATTAAATATTTGTATTGAATTTTTCGAATTAATTCGACTTGGGACACACAAAATCGATTAAAGATAAAAAAGCTACCTAGCAAGATTTTTTTTCACCATGACGCTCGAATTCAAAACCGCTAGTTAAGGAAAGATGAAACACAATATTTACCTATAATAGATTCTATTATTGGGTTTTTAAAGAAAATGTTGAGCAGAAAAAATAAAACCTCTAATTAAAGTTGATTTTAGGTCACCGGTCTTGTTGAACCGCCCCTAATCAACTCATATTTTTAAAGTTAGAATCATGCATGTTCCCCTATAAATACTTATGTTATTGTTGCAAACCTTGTGTTAGCATATCAATATGGTGGTCGTGTATGTAGCTAAGATAAAATTGTACACGTGCTTTAAGTTAGAGACACTGAATGCCAGCCGCGCTTATCTTTTTTAGCGTATTAGATACTTAAATAAACTTTTCAAGATCTTGTCAATATTGATGGCTAATTTATGTTTTATCAAACCATAATTCCTAATGTATTATTGCCACATGCCCAAGTCATCGTAATCTTAGAGTGTAATTTCTTCATAGCAATTAAGGAGTGGATCTTCAAACATAAACTAGAAAGTTTACAACTTAAAACAAACATTACAAAAGCACATTAAGGACATTAAACTCAACAACACAACACCATTACAACAATTGCCACAAAAGAAGAGCGATGAATGAAAAGATTCAAAAAGGACCATCGAGCAATAAGAGACTAAATCTCAGTGGATCGCGATAACAACATACACAGGCTCTGGTTTATTAGCTGAATGAGTACTGTTCGTACCTCATCGAGCAATCAACAAATTCGACTTGACCTCCAATACTACCATCACAAGTAGTCATCAAGTAGTCTCTTGCAAGCCTTACACAAGTATCACAATCAGAATATGTAGTTGCAAGTAGCATGTCCATAAGCTAAAGCATCATTAGGATAAGGAGATGTTATGTAGTAATCATAACCTTGTTTTGGTGTCTCATTACTTAATTCTACAAGAACATAATATAAACTTTCTGCAAATGGGCCATTTTTGTCATACATATCACCATTGCATGTATGGTCCACTAATTTGGACTCTGGAAATTCACTTCTCACTATGCAATTAAATTGCCCCAACATTACAATTATAGTAATTAGCACTCTAATTATTCTCAAAATTGAACTCATAGCTATATGTATCTTCTTCTTTTTTGTGTGTGTGTGTGTTACAAATTGAGTTTAATTCTTAATGTCCTTTTACATTTGTTTAAATAGATTTATCTATCCATTGATTTCTCCACCAATGACAATTAAGTACTCAATTATTTTGGCCTACCTTTTCTTGTTGTTATATTTAATATAAAATACATGTTTTTTTGGGGGTTTTTTATTAATGTATTTGTGTTGCCGGCAAAAGGCCACTACTACTATTTCTTTGCATTGATATAAAATCATAGTGAGTGGTATAATTCTTTCAAGAGGAGGAATTTTTTTTTTTTTGGGGTTTTCTCAGTGTTCAGTACTTGCATTCTCTAATTAATTTGATCACATATTGTAGGGTTCATTATGATAAAAGTGTGTCCAATAGGATTTTTTTCATGTCCAAAAGTCAAATCGGAGATCTCTAGTTAAGAATGAAGGAACCACGTTCATCCAACCACAATCTGTATCGATAGAGGAGAGATATTCATATATAAAAACAGATCCCTTAAAAGCAATTGATAGTTAATATATAGTACTCATCGTGCATGCAATGTTATTATTGATATAAATAAGAATTTCAGATTGAGGCGGTGATTGTATCTGAAGTTTATGTATTTCTTTTGAGTTTTAAATTAATAATATATATATATTTAATAAAATTTTAAAAATATACATAGTGCTTGGACCAAAGCTATTGTAGGTTGACCAAATCCATTCTTGAATGGTTAGTCTATAATAATTATATCAAGATTAAGAGCATAAATACATTTAATGGAGTAGAGGATTATTTAAGATGTATAAATATACTTATCTCTATTTGAGTACGTTAAATACATACATGCACTAGTCTGATAAAAAATTGAAAAATATGCAAATATACACCTAATATCTCTTTTCTGTTTAATAGTTTTGGTGTATACATGCTTATATCTAAATATATGTTTAATGCACTAGTACAATAAAAAATTGAAAAATATACAAATATACACCTAATATATACTCTGTTTAATAGTTTTGGTGTATACATACTTATATCTAAATATATGTTTAATACTTTATACTCCTAATATATACTTTGTTTAAATTTGGATCCAAGGAAATTGAAACTAAAAGGTGTCGTTTGGTACGCCGTACTAATTATAATAATTTTTGGATTAAAATTTAGTCTAAGCTAATACATTGTTTGATTACTCAGTTCAATTTAATCATACCTAATACATGGATTAGTTATACACCATATGGTGTATTAATTTATACCAACGAAATAAAGGGATTACTAATCCTTGTATTAACAATACAAGGATAAAACCCCTAAATGACTAGACTACCCCTTAATTCCTCTTTCTAAATTTCTTTATGTAAAAATTCAAGGGTATAATTGTAAAAAAAGATTTTTGTATAGTTTTAAACCAAACACAATACATGGTATATCTAGGTTTTGATACAATGAATCAAACACACTTGATAAAAAATAATCTCAACTTTACAATCCTTGTATTAGCAATCCCTGCATTACTAATCCATGTATTACTAATCCTTGCATTACTTGTCTTCGTACCAAACGATTCCAAAGTGTTATGATAAAACAGTTTTGGGGTTAGCTCAATTGACAAAAGTTGAGAAGTTTGTATTTTAAGTATAAGATTTCTACGCTAAATGAACCAATTTTGATAATAAAGTGAAAAAGGGTAAAAGAGTAATTTCATCATTTCATGTTTTGGGAGAAATGGACAAATGACCATTTTTTGAATTGCTAATCAAATTTTAACAATCATTTCAAAAATAATTAAATTTAATTCACAATTTAACGTGGAACATAGATCTTTTGAACGATCATAATTTTAGATTAAAATATGAAAATCGTTAAAATTTTGGGGTAACTTAAAATACAAGGATTTCAGGGTATGTTTCTAGACCTAACACTAATTAACACGAGTCACATCCACGAAAAATTATTTTGAAGTTGAAAGATATTCAAACTTTAGGGAAAAAATGAGTTTCGACTTTTATTAATTTAAACTTTAGGAATTATTTATGAAGTTTGAGTTTACTTTTATATGTTCTAACTTTACCAAATCATGATAAAGTCCCGAAATTTCAATTATATAAGTTTGAACTCTAGAGTAAATACAACATTGAAATTTTACTTATTGATTGTTTTTTTATAGCAATACTTTTTCGAACTTCAAGACGCGTTTATAAAGTTTCACAACTTAGTTATTGTTATTGAGTTCAAAAGAAGTACCATGAATAAAATAATCCCAACAAAAATAATATAACATACTCAGTGTAATCTCGTAATTGAAATCTGGGAGGATAAGATGTATTTAGATCTTACATCTACCTTTATGAGGCAATTAAATTAGTAGAATAGATAACATTTTTTCATATTATTTCACGTATCGATTTCATTCATGATACCCAGTTTAAAATTTATATATTTTTTAAAAAAATAATATATTTTATCATTATTTAACTCACCATGATACCTATTTCATTTGTGATACCTAAAAGTGTCCATGAAAAAATCCTTGTAGTTTGAACGAAAAGATAGATTTAGAATTTGAAATTATGAATTCCTAACGATGCAACAAAACATAAGCAGATTCTATTTCTGCAAATATTCAAAAGTCTGTTTTGTTATTGGTTTCCAACTAACAATTATTATATACTTTAACGAGCTTCTTGATATAAATACAGAATCTGCATAAAAATTATTGAATTTCCAAAAATCTACACCCAATAGGCCAATACCCTAGATCCGCCTTTGTTTGTAACTTTAAACTCCATGGAACTAATAAAAGTGTTTGAACTTCATGAATCATTCATAGACTCTGAAATTCTATAAACTTTTCGAAGTCTAACACATCACACTGAAATTTTACTTACCAAAATTTCAAACTCCAACATCATACTGGATCAATTGTTCCGCGTTTAACTAAGAGTACTTTATCTAAATTTTATTTCACATTAAAAAGTAGCTACATTTCAATTATATTTGAAATGATGGCTAAATGTTGATTGTCGGCTCAAATTTGACCAGCCCACTTAATTTTTATTCGAATTTCGAAGATTGCGATTGGCCCAAAAAGTTGACTCCAGACGAATTTCATAATTAGTCGAGTAATTCGAGGGGTAAACTTTTAGACAATTGAGAGACAAAAGCTGATCCAATATTATGAAATAATTATAAAGTAAGACCATAACATATGGTAAACATTTGCAACAACACTAAAATGACTCAAACCTTTACGAAAACCACAACAACAACAACAACGATGAAAAAAAGAAAAGAAAAACTACACCCCGTGGATCGGGTAGATATCGAAATACTCTTATGACTTTTCAAGTGAACGAGTATTGTTCATACCTCATCGAACAATCAACGAGTTCAACTTGAGCTCCGATACCGCGATCGCAAGCAGTAATCAAGTAAGATTTTGCATAATTTGCACAAATAGCACAATCTGAATTTATTAAACTTGAACTACATGTAGCATGGCCATAAGCTAAAGCATCATTAGGGTAAGGAGATGTTACATAATAATCATAACCTTCACTAATTGGTGTCTCATTTTGTAAAGCTTCAAGAACATAAGCCAAACTTTTTGCAAATGAACCACTTGTATCATACTTATTACCATTGCAAATATAGCCCACAACTTTCATATTTGGTTCACTTATCACAAAACTAGTAAACCCCAATAATCCAATAACAAAAGTGGCTAAAACTCTCATGTTTATAATAGAATCCATTGCTTCTCTATTAGTGCTTTTTTGCTTTTTGTATTACTACCTTAATTTCTAATACTTATAATTTTGTGTTACAAATGTAAGTTTAAATAGAATGGAGATTGCATTGATTTCTCAACCAATAGAAATTAAGTGTCCTAATAATTGTCTTACTTAATTGTTTTGTACTCATTGATGCCGGCAACATGAAATACTATAAGGGTCCGGCGGGGATTAAATAACGACGAGATTCACTGCTAGAAAATATGAAATAAGCTATAAAATCTATCGATATTTTTCAGCTAATTCATCGCTTAATCCATTTCTAATCCATAGCTAAACGAGATTATCATAAGAATTTTATCGTTTAGCTACAAAATTTAATCTATCGCTAGTTTTTTATTTTATAATAGTGATTATCTAGTGAGTATATTTT
>JACEIK010001903.1:67295-87761 GCA_018107945.1 Datura stramonium
TCGCATTTATATAAAATCACATCAAAATGTGTACAATTACTTAGCTAAACAAGACTAAACTAAGTTATAAAGCGTCACTCGGGCATGCTATTTTTCCCGAGATCATGCACCAGTTGTGCACCAGTCCAGTTAGACTAGTTCATACCCAGAGCAGCAGTAGGTGTTGGTCATGCCTCCCAAGGTGGGGCGTGACATAGTGGGTTATCTTGAATTGTGGATTAGATTATTGAAATGCATGGGTGTGGAATGTCCTTCACAAATTGGATTGAGTATTGAACGGGATTTGGTTATTGTTCACTTAATTATCGTAGCAACTCATGTCCATGCTTAAATTATGTGAAAATCGTATGACTATTCCGAATAACCCGATTGTTCCATTGATGATTATGTTGAGATGACCTTGGAGTTTATGGGCTTGAACAATTGATTGTGGTATGAGGTGAATCTATGATATTGGCCTAATTATTGCATCTTTCTCATGAATTAAAGTAAATTGAGAAATGGGTCTTACGAAATGAACATGTATGCTTCTCCAATAAATTTGTTGTAAATGTTGAGGTATGAGTTAAATGTATGGGCTTTCCGTAAACCTAAATAAATGAAGAAATGTATCTATGATAAAGTATGGATTGAACCTATGGACCATGCATGACCCTATTTTACTTGTTGAATGAGATGAATTCAGAATTGAGATGTTGTGACAGTATAGTGCATAATGTGAATCTATAGAATGCTCGATAGTGTAAAATTTTTTAAGTAAATATTCAATTGGCTCCGTGATGATGTAAATTATGATGGTAAATCATGTGAATGATAAGTCATATTATTGAGCATGTTTGAATTTGAAGGTAGCTCTAATCCTTTCAAAATGAATATTGCATGATGGAAGTTGTGAATGTTCTTGTCTCTAATTAGCTATAGTAATTTAGACTAGCCCTAGTCTGTCAGGACTCACATCCCTAGTCACCAGCTGAGAACGTTTTCCTTTAGTTGGTTAGGACTCACATCCCAGTCGGTCGAGACTCACATCCCTAATTACTAGTTGAGCGTGTTTCCCTTTAGTCGGTCGAGACTCACATTCCTAGTCAGTTAGTGACTCTCTATATATCAGAGCTTACTATCTCTTAGAAAGTCAGGGATTTCCTCTAGCCGAGACGCATCCCTTCAACAGTCAGGGACTCTCCCTTTGACAGTCAGGGACTCTCCCTTGGACAGTTAGGGACTCTCTTGATATTAGTCATGGCATCGTACTTCTTTATTATTTTTGTTTATTATATTTTGCACATCAGTTGATCTTATGTTAATGAATGTCCTTATAAAGTGATTATGCTAACATGTATATGTAAATCTTATGTAGGTTGTTGTAACTCCTTTCAGTTATATTACTATTAACGTGTGTTCAATTTTCTTATTTCTTCTACAATGTGTGTTTTAGTTTATTTACGCTTCCCGCATGCTTAGTACATTCCAAGTACTGACCGCATGCCTTTATGTGCTATATCGTTTCATGATATACATTCAGGTTTCCAGACTCAGCCTCGTGGTTAGATACGCTTCATCCTCACTCAGCTGCTAGTGGTGAGTCCTCATCTTCCGAGGATGGGATTTATGTTTCATTTTCCTTATGTTATGGTTTTCAAATGTTGGGAATTAGCTGTGGGCTTCTCCCAGTAACTCGTCAGTTTAGTAGAAGGCTTTCAGATTTTTTTCTAGACAGATTCAGCGGTGTATCTAAAGGTTATTAAATTTCTTTTATGGGTTTTAGTAGATTCTTATTATTAGCTTCCACTTATTATGTTGTTAGTCATTTCTATTGTTCAGTGTTATGCTATGATAATTCCATGGGTCGACTTGGAGCTTTTCGTGGTTCCTTGTCCCGTGTTATGGCTAGGGTGTGAACTCGGGTCATTACAAATTAAGGAGTAAAAGACTAGAAGTTGGAGATGTGTTTGTTAACTATTTTAGCTGCATTTTGGACAGAAAGGTTGCTGCATTTTTGGAACAAAAATATAATTCAAGTACTCCTATATTAATCAAGAATAACCCCCCAGAAAAAGGTAAGTGTTTCTAGTATTCAAACTTGAAAGAATCCTAGTTTGAAACTAGAAGTTGTGCGCCAAGTTTAGTTGCCATTTTCGGTGTGCGATTTTGCTAAAGGTTACTTCTCCTTTTTTATGGTTGTTGTAGCTGTGTGTTACTGGATATACACTCCATGTCTATGGGAGTTAGTTACAAAGGAATTTAGGTAATTTCCTACTTCCATTATTTCCTTAAAATATTGTAGAACAAGTTGTATTGTTATGCTAAAATGTTGCCTTGTGTGTTGTTGCTTTGGCTGATGTTGGTAAGACATTTTGGCTTGAAACAGCCTTGTGACTTGGTTATAAACTCAAGTAATTGAACGGGGTAAGTACGGTTATTGAAGGAAAGAAGTGACTAAAGAAAGCTCGTCGAAAGGTATGGTAAGGCGTCCTATTCTCATTGTTCAAGCACGAAAATGTATTTTCAAAAGGACCAATATCTTTTTGTATTTGAACTACTATTTAAGAATGTATGGTTCCTTCCAGAGGGCCAAAAGTTCAGTACATTAACCTTGAAGCGTTAAGGAAGTTTAAAGTGAACAAATGTGAAGCGAAATACGTTTATTTGCAATTATTGTCGTAGTTGTAAGTTGAGTATTAAGTCCCCTTATCATTGGCAGAATGGGCTGGTCCTTTTCTTTATTATATTTATATGTTATGTTAATTATATCTAAAGTTATGGTTGTCAAGTGAAATTGAGAAAAGAGTTAAGACGACGACATGTAAATGAGTTGAACTAAGAATCGATGTCACAATTTAGTAAGGTAAATGAGCTTGTAAAAGTTGAAATACCTTATCATGATTGTCCTTTATCTTATATATACATTATGAGGTATATAACGCTAAGGGTAGATTCCATGATTCCTCACCCTTAAGCTAAACGTCAGGTTATCGAGTCCCCGAATCCAAAATGTGCCTTAGTGTTGTTTGTGGGGCTTGTTAAAATCATTATGTCGTCTTATCCTTCTTATAACTGTGAAAGTCATTGAGTATATGCATATAAGTATTATTTGAAAGGTTTAGGTGATATAAGTGCTTATGTTCAACTATAAATTATGAATGAGGCCTATTCAGGTTGTTGTCTCGGAATTTGTCATTTTTTTGTGCCATATGTGTTAGATAGACATGATATGAGCCCGGTCAACATCGGATATGAGACTATGACCTTACCACCAACCTACTACATCTGGCGGGCAGCTTTCCTTTGTCTTATTTGATATATGAGACTTATGACCTTACCACCAACGCGATTATGTCAGGTGGGCAGTTTTCCTTCAGATATGAGACTATAAGCTTACCACCATAGAGGTTATGTTAGGTGGGAAGTTGTCCTTCAGATATGAGACTATGACCTTACCACTGATGAAGTTATGTTAGACGGGAAGATGTCCCTTCAGTTATGATACCTCCGACACAGCCAGCTCGGAAGGGCAGTATTGATTGACCAGATTAGGTCATTCTTTGATTTGGGAATGTATAGCTTATGGATAATATAGTGTGACTTGTATATGTGCTTACTTAATTGTATTCACATGATGTATCATATTTTGTTCAGATACCAGCTTCCATAGTTGCAGGTTCTATCTATTCCCTACTATGGTTTTTAGTATCTTAGATGTATTTATGTTCATTATTTTAGCCTCTTACATACTAGTACATTTCATTTGTACTGATGTTCCTTCGCCTGGGGACCCCCCTCCTGTAATCATGTTGCAGGTACAGGTAGAGGCTCAAATCGACAATCGAAATAGAAGGCTGATTTCAGAAGAATAGGGTATGCTCCTTTCTTTCAGGAGCTATGTTTTCTTTTTCACTATTTGAAATGTGTATAGTTAGGTAGGTCGGGGCCCTGTCCCGTGCATTTCAGTTACCTACTCATTAGAGGCTTGTGTAGACTAGTTGTATAGTTGTTGCGGTTGTGTGGACTTGTCAACCTTTCATTGTGCAGTTTAGCTTATTATAGCCTTGACCTCATGGGTCAATATCTATTTTGGTTGGCTTCAGCAGGTGGCCTGGTTGTCTCAGCATTATCAGTATATATGCTATATAATCGATTTCTTGATTGTCTTAGGATCGAGTGCCAGTTACTCCCTTTCCAAATTTTAGGGCATGACAAACTTGGTATTAGAGCGAAGTCGTGTCCCAGGGAGTCCACAAGGTTGTGTCTAGTAAAGTCCTGGTTATTGGTACATTGTTCACAATACGTATAATAAAGAGGCTACAGGAAATCTAGGAGTCATTTCACTTCTTTTACTAATAGTTCGTTCTTTTAAGTGAAGTCATAAGTATTGTGATATCTCAAACATGTTATTGTTTCAGAGTATGCCTATGACAAAGAAGATGACTACGAGGTCGATTGGCAAAGCCATAGGAGAGGGTACTAGTCACCCTCCAATGATCAGGGAGATAGGTGAGAGGCTCAGAGTGAGTCTCCTGACCCAGGTAATACAATTCCTCAAGCCCAGCTAGAGTAGTGGTAGCTATAGTAGTGGAAATCCTGCTATTACCTCAATCTTCGCTTTGTCTACCTCTATCCCTTTTTCCTGAAATTTTGTGGCCTAGAACAATCCCCTTTTTGACCATGAAAAGGCATTTCTCCCAATTTAGGACCAGATTAGTTTCTTCACATTTGCTTAGCACTTCACTCAAATGCTCAAGGAAATCTTCAAATGAGTCACCCACAACCGAGAAGTCATCCATAAACACATCGATGGTGTCCTCCACCATGTTTGAAAAGATGGACATCATGCAGCGTTGGAATGTGACCGGTGCATTGCACAACCCAAAGGGCATCATTCTAAAAGAAAAAGTCTCATAAGGATAGGTAAAAGTAGTTTACTCTTGATCCTCTGGGACTATTGAGATCAGGTATACCCCGAGTTACCATCAAGAAAATAGTACCATCCTCTACCTGCCAACCTATCAAGCATCTGATGCATGTATGACATAAGGAAGTGGTACTTTTGGGTCCAATGATTGAGTTTCAAGTAGTCCATGTAAACACTCCAACCTATAACCAACCTTGTTGGTATCAACTCATTCCTCTCATTTGGAACTATTGTGATTCCACCTTTCTTTAGGACACATGTACCAGGCTTACCAATTAACTATCAACAATGGGGTAAACTTCACCCGCATCTAGCCATTTGATAATATCTTTCTTCACCACCACTTTCATTGGTGGATTCAATTCTCTCTTTTACTCTATGCTCGGTACATACTTCGGCTCAAATTAGATTTTATGGGTGCAAATGTCAGGGGAATACCAATGATGTCAGCAATGGTCCATCCAATTGCCTTTTTGTATCTTCTCAGTACTGACACTAGGGCCTCCACTTGTTAGTCATAAGATTTGCTGCTATAATCACTGGCAGGGTGTTTTTCTTCCCCAGAAAAGCATATTTCAAATGTGGGGGTAGAGCTTTAAGCTCCAAAAATGGTGGTACCTCGACTGACGATTTTGCTAGAAGGGTTTCCCTATTCTTTAAATCAAGGTCTAACTTCTTTGGCTTGAAGTTGTAGGACCACATTCCCTCTAGGGAATTGACAATCTCTTTGGAAATCATCCCCATCATAATTCATTAGGATGGCTTCTAGTGTCTCAACATTCATTCGTGCCACCAGAGGCACTAGAAGTCACACATCCTCCATGCTTGTGCTTATAGGGGTTGATCTTTTTAGGGTTTCCTTGTTGTAACATGAATAGAACATAAACAAAAGAAAAATGTAAACGAAGAAATAAAGACTAAATGTTAAACATAAGCAATTAATCTAATCCTAAGTTGTATTCCCCATCAATGGTGCCACTTTTGTTAATGCTCAAATCACACTCCTATAAAAGTATGATGTGGACGTTGTCAATAACCAACCCAACAAAGGTTGGGGTCGATCTCACAGGAAATATGGTCAAGATGTAGAATAATGCTAGCATTTATGCTTTTTGTGCAATTATTTTCCTAATGGGGGATTTCAATGAAGTAATTGAGTAAGAGTATTGTAAATTGAAGTTGTAGTCAAATTTATACAATTAACTAGGGAGGCGTTGCCCATGGATTCATAACTACTTCGGGTTTTACAATTTTGATCTATTCCAATACTTAGCTTGTAGAACTGATAACATAGGTTCATCCAAACAATGCATTCATCCCTATAGGATGAATATACTCAAGTACCGGATTAGGTCTCTTGAATGATTTCACTTTTATCGTTATCAATTTATTCCAAATTAACTATCCTGCGACTGCAGCTCAAGTTATACAATGTACCATAAAGTTCAAGGCTTTGTTGTTCTTCTCTTTTCCTAATCTTTACCTCTCTAGCTTCAAACATGTAGAGAATTTATGCAATTCCTAACGTTGCGCATCATTAAAAAATGTTTAAGATGAAGAGAAGACAATACAAGCATCTATATTGGTTTAGAATCCCTTTGTGCAAACCCTAGTTGGTTAATGCACCATGGTTCCCAAAACCCTAGTTATGGAGGTTTTAGCCTTTCATTGTTGTAAGAAAAGAATCAGAATTCAGAGAAGAAATCATATTTAAAGACGTACAATGATGATCGAGATAAAACCCAATTGGTTATGCAGAACAATGAATAAATCTCCAAGAATATTGGCAAACTAAAGAAGAATCTCCCAAGTATTTATTTTTTATCAAAAATATTGTCTAAAGTTGTGATACCTTACAAAAAAACCTAGAAAAGTATTTATATAAATAATCATAAACCTTTCATAAATAAACAGGAAAACTGATTAAACTGTCGTCGCCTTCTCCTACAACTCGTAGCATGATCATACGAGTCGTAATTGTTGCTCGTATGATGCTTTCCAACCTTGATTTTTGTTAAGCGTTGGGAGTTGGTACGACTCGTACAATACTCCTACAAGTCGTACATCTCTGTTATGATTTGATCGTGTGATTTTTGTCATCCTCTGAATATTTTCACGAGTGTTCTAATACGGCTCGTACCTTTTTCTTACGACTCATGGTTGCCTCTCGTACCATGGAATATGTCATTCAACATTCATTCTAAAGTTTACCACTACTTCTTAGTAAGGATCATAGATAGTTATCATGTATCGTGGTTTCAACCCGTACCAGGAGATTAGTCAAGTGCAGGACCTTCTGAAGATTTCAATGACTACTCTGGTATGACTCGTACCAGGATGGTACAGCTCATACCAATAGTTGTAATTTTCCATTTCCTTAATCAGGTATTCTAAAGCCTATCATGAATCACAGTACGACTCGTACTGAGGCCTGTAGTTAGCCCATTTTCTGCACTCTTTTCCCTTCTTTTATAGATTTAAACTCCAACACCTGATTTCCCTAAAAACAAAGCAAAAGTGCATCATATTTTTACAAACACACCTAATACCATGTATCTTTTCTCATTTTTAAGCATCAAAAGTGTTGTAAACCCACAACACATCAAGTATAGTGTGCTTGAGTATTGCCTTTGGTTTAATTCTTAGGACAAGTATCCTTCGCACATGATTCAGATAATGGAAGAAATGGTCTATCAGTTCATGTTGGCACTAAACCTCATATAGCTCATGACTATTTGGGGGTATCTACTCAAGAGTATATGGACATTACATAGATTCAGGCTTTCGCCCAGAGGGCAGAGGATTTGATTCATCAGCTGCGAGATACTCAGAGGTGAAAGGAATAAAAGAAGAGGGCCAGGACTGTAGGTTCCTACAAAGAGCCTTGGGGTAACTCAGGGGCTCAGTCATCTAGTCTATCGGCATTATTTGAAAAGAGTGCTCTACTTCCACCACAGGGGCAAAGACAGGACTAAACTTTAGTTCCTTCAAAGGGGTAGGAGCGCTCGGAGCTGGGAAAGCCACATTGCCCCTTGTACTCAGTGTGGAAGGAAATATGTTGTTCCATGCCATCAAGGGTAGACAATATGTAATGATTTTAGGCGTCCAAGTCATATTAAGCGATTTTGTCCAAATAGAGGGAAAAGCTAGACTACTAAATAATCGGGATCATCCGTGGCTTCACCACCTATAGATCTCCCATTGAGACCTGGTTCTCAGCTTACTTCAGGCTGAGGTAGGGTCTGAGGGGGAGAGGCATCTAGCTCAGGTATAATGCAAAACAAATTCTATGCTTCGGGGTGATCGGCAGGACTAGGAGGCCTCCCCTGATGTAGTTACAAGTAATTTGACTATTCATTCTCATACTATGTATGTCTTGCTTGATCCTGGTTCTACACTTTCTTATGTTGCACCATTTGTTGTGAACCAGTCTGAGAGATCCTTGAATTACTGTCTAGATCATTTGTTGTTTTTATGCTAGTTGGCGAATTTGTGTTAGCTAAGTGGGCTTACCGGAACTGTTTAGTGTTAGTGTGTGATAGATTGACCTTAGCTAACCTGGTTGATCTGGAGATGGTTGATTTTTATCTCATTATGGGTATGGATTGGTTGTGGGCGTGTTATGCTAATATTGATTGCAGAACCAAAGTTTTTAGATTCCACTTTTCGGGCGAGTGAGTTCGGGTATGGCGAGGTATTGTCGCTATGCCTAAAGCTAAGTTTATTTCTTACCTTAAGGATTATAAGATGATATCCAAAGGTTGTATTTCGCATATGGCTTGGGTAAGAGACTTGGAACGTGACCCTTTAACTCTCCAGTCAGTCTCGGCAGTAAATGAGTTCCCAGAGGTTTTCCCAGAAGATTTTCCTGGGATTCCTCCGAAGAGAGACCTAGACTTTGCCATTGACTTGCTTCTAGGAACCCAGCCAATATCACTACCTCTGTATAGAATTGCCCCAACTGAGATAAGGGAATTAAAGGAGCACTACTTTTGTTCGTGCGGAAGAAAGATGGATCATTGAGGATGTGTCTAGATTATAGGCAACTGAATAAGGTAATGATTAAGAATAAATATTTGCTTCCCAAGATTGATGACCTTTTTGATCAGTTATAGGGTGTCAGGCGCTTTTCGAATATTGATTTGAGATCCGGGTACCACCAGTTGAGGGTTAGGGAAGTGGATGTCCCCAAGACTGCTTTCAGGACTGGGTATGGCAATTATGAGTTTCTGGTGATGTCATTTGGGCTTACTAATGTCCTAGAAGCTTTTATGTACTTGATGAATAGGGTTTCTAAGCCCTTTCTTGATGTATTTGTAATCATTTTCATTGATGACATTCTAATTTAATCTAGATCCGATTCCAAGCATGCGGGTCATCTTAGAGTCGTGTTGCGACTATCTCTGAGCATAGGTTATATGCTAAATTTTTTAGATGTGAATTTTTGCTAACATCTGTAGGTTTTCTAGGTCATGTGATTACAGATGAAGGTACCAAGTAGATGGTCAGAAAGTAGAAGCGGTAAAGAGTTGGCACAAACCCCTGAATCCTAAAGAGGTTCGTAACTTTTTGGGTTTGGCAAGCTACTATAACAAGTTTGTAGAATATTTTTTTACCATCTTCGCGTCATTGAAAAAGTTAACCCATAAAGACACTAAGTTTCAACGGACAGAGGCATGTGAGCATAGCTTGTAGGAATTGAAGAATAAATGACTTCAGCACCAATTTTGACTCTCCCAGAAGGTACAGAAGGGTATGTAGTTGATCTTGGGAATAAGCACATGCCCAACTGCTATTTTATATCTTAATTAAGTCATGTTTGTTAATGTATGTGCTTACATTCTCCTGTGTTTATGTTTAATTGTGTGCCAGAACTAACAGACATGATTAGCCCTTATTTATAGGTGAAAAATGCAAAGGATGAGCTTAATATGATGATGTATGAAGATAAAGGAAGCTCGGGATTGAATGTGAAGAATGAAGCATGAAGAGAGCACAAAAGTGCCATTACCTTACCTTCCAGCGTGCCACGCCGGCAGTGCTGTGCGCTGAGCACGTGCCACGGCAAGTGAATGTCGCACTGGGCATCGTCAAACGTGAGGCATGCGCCTGCGAGGACCATGCCAAGGCAGCAGCTGTGAGCAATGGCAATGTGCAACATATGCGAGCTGCGATAGCCTCCATGCCATGCTCGATGGTGCCTTGCCCAGGCCAATCCCAACACAAAACCAGTAGCCATCCGCGATAGGCCCATGCCATGCTGCTTGAGCTGCACAATGGACAGCATGTCACGGAGCCTTTTTGGGCATGGCCAAATTTTAAATTTTAGCATTTAGTATAAATTAAACCCTTAGCTTCTAAATTCATTATCAAGAAATATTTTTTGAGAAACGGAAAGGAGCGAAGGGAGAACGAAGGAAACTCTACCTAGGGTCCAAAAACATCCATTCTCTTTTACCATTTTTGTAAGTACTTTACTTTAAACATGCGTGTATATAATTTTGTGAACATGAGTGGCTAAAACCCTTCATCCAGGGTTGAGGCCACATGATATGAATGTAATTGCTCGATTTTCATCTTTGGTTTGAGTTTTAGTTGTTGTCTTATCTTGCATTCTTAATTACTGTTCTTTTGATGCTTGATCACCATGAAAACGAACTTGTTAAGCTTAGGAAAAAGCTCGAAAGAGAAACCCTAGGTTAGGAAGAAAGAATCCAGGGAGCTAGTTCTTATCGTTAAGATAAGATTCGCGGTTAGGATAAGCAATTATACCTACTTCTCCTTGCTTGGTTAATAAAATGGGAAGATAGCTAGAGACTAACTTAGATTGTCACATCACCGCTCGTAGAAGTAGTTGTGAAGCTAAGCTAGGTTAAATGAATAGATGTACGAAAGTCCATAATCAAGGGCATAACCCCCGTAAACCACATCCGTGGTGTTAAATTGCTCATGAATTAGGACGTCACATCCCCGCTCAACGATGTTGGTGTGAGACTAGTTTGTTGTGTTTAGAGGATCGAAAGACCGTGAAAACTACATATTAACTCTTTGAGACGACAATTGAATTTCTAATACTTGAACCGTTGTGAATTGTGTCATTGCATGATTGTCAAGCCTTAACTCTAGATACTTCTTATTATTGTTTCCCGATTATTTTATGATCACCGTAGAATTAGTTTCAAATTCCAATCTCAAAAAAACTTATGAAAGTTAACTTAACACTTGAATTTAAATATTCGCTAAATTAGTTCAGTCCTTATGGGTTCGACATCCGGCTCTTAAAAGAGCCACTGTGTTCCTTGTACAACTGCGTACTCTAGCGCGTGCGCTGGCGCGCAATAAGTTTTTGGCGCCGTTACCAGGGACTGACAGCGTTTAGTGAATTTTTAGTTTTTGTCTGAATTTTATTTTCTTAAGTGTTGAAAACCATGGTCTTAGTTTGTTCTGCTGTTGGTAACAGGTTGTCCTTATAGAATTGGCAAGGAATAGAGAGCAGGTGTAACCTTTGTTGGAGCCTGAATGATAATTGCATTTGCTCCGTAGAGAATCTCTAGAGCGGAAGTCAAAGCAATTACAGGAACAGCTACAATAGCATCCACCAGCTGGGAAAAGAGAGTTGTTACCTGTGGAAATGGTGTTGGCATTGGCATTGGCATGGGCGAGGTGCCATCGGGCGTGGCACGAAGGATGTTGCACAGCTTGTATAGCGTGGAACGCTGCCATCGTGCACAGCTGCTGCCTTGGCATGGTCCTCGTGCGCGCATGCCTCATGTGGCACAGTGCCTAGCACGACATTCACTTGCCTTGGCACGTTGCTCAGTGCGCAGCACTGTCGGCATGGCACACTGGAAGGCAAGGTCATGGCACTTTTGTGCTCTCTTCGTGCTTCTTTCTTCGCACTCAATCCTGAGCTTCCTTTATCTTCATACATCATAATATTAAGAGTATCCTTTTCATTTTTCAACTACAAACACGGGCTAATCATGTTTGTTAGTTCTGGCACGTAATTAAACATAAACACATGAGAATGTAAGCACATACATTAATACACATGACAAAATTAATATATAAAATAGCACTTGGGCATGTGCTTATGCCCAAGATCATTATCCCACACTTGAAATCTTTTTCGTCCTTGAACAACTCCATTACATCTCATGCACACGAAGCACGCACCAATAACCAACTAAAGCAAGACCATTCAAGCTAAGGCTACACCGATTGTTTCAGATAGCAAGTTTAAAATATAACATGCAATATATAACCACTGAAATTGCATACAACTAAGTTAAGGCTTTCTAACCTCAAGAATCGACTCTCAAACTTAGCAAACTCATGCAAATTAACCAATCAAGAAATTTGACATGAATTTTATCCTTCATCAAATATGTGCTCTCATAAAAAGAGAGATACCCATTTTTCACTCGTAAGTTTTCAAATCATAAAACCTATGGGTATATGAATAATAATTCATCTTACTCTCACAAAGAATTCACATGCAACATGTACTGACCCATAAGCTTGCCTTTAGTGTTTTACTCCTCTAATTTAGGCATGTATGAAAGTAAGATCATGTAGGACTTATCGCGTTTTAATGTAAGCTAAGGGATGGGTAGGTACTATTCTGGCCAGTAATAGTGACTATCTTCCCTGAAAGCTCTTAATACATCACATTCTCATTATGGACATCTCTTCTCTTACTTCACCTTTATTAATTTCAACTCCCAATTTTCTCTTTGTTTCCCCATTTGATTAGGCACACTTAGGATATTAGTAAGGAGTACTTAAGCAATTTTTCTCTCTTTTGTTCTATTACTCCCTACCAATATTTATGCATTTAAGATGAGTGCATCTCTAGTCTTCTCTTCAACTCCCAATACCACTATTTTCCTTCTTTTTCCAACTTCTCACTCCTTAACTCTTTTGCATATTTTACTTAAGCACTTAGGAATTTTGGATAAATTATAGTTCTATTGAAAGAAAAGGATCAAGCTTTTGATGTGGCTAATCAAAGAATAGGATAAAGGCTCAATGGGGCTGACTAGGATTATGCATTAAGGGTAGGTAAAGCATTGGATGAAAATAGGCTTATTCAAAGAAATTCCTACATCATCTGCTACAATTAACATTCCTCATTTTGCTTTGCAAACACACCAGACAAGTTCTAGACACTACATGAGAGAACAAAATACACGAAGAACCTTACACTCACTGCAAATTTTCAATTCTAGACAGACCCATACATACTCTCAATACAACTAATCACATGAATACAAAATTAAGCTTTCAAGCATACAGAGTTATATTCGAGAGCCTAGGTGTCTCAAAAAAAGTTATACAACTACTACACATACTTCAAAATTAAAAACACTTGAATCTTACAATCATGTATAACACTCAACTAGAACATCAAGCTATTAATCAACTTGGGGTTCAAACACAACACCTATTGACTAATTTTTTCCTCAAGACAGTCGTCATCTATCCATCATCGGGGGAAGTCCCTAACTATGACTAAATAATTATGTACAAACAAAGGAAAATTTTTATTTCCCGGTTCAAAGTGCCTCCCTTCGAAAAAGAACCGAAAAGAAATACCAAAGGGTGGGTGAACTGTGCTCAATTCAAACTTTTTCAAAAAAAAAATTATACCCAGCACCACATTCACCCGAATCAACATAGCACAAAATTCTGAAATTTCCCTCACTCCACACTTAAAATATGCTATGTCCCTAAAGCATCAATTACAATTAAAACAAGGGTGAGAGATACTTCCTTAGGCCTCTAGGCCTATCTAACATGTTTTTCTTCATTTTTTGAACACGTGGGTAATCGACCCCACACTCATCTTTTTGTCATGCTCCTTAGATTTCACTTTCATGGGAACTCAAACATCCCCTGAGTTTGTGCTCAATAACCAAAACAGACAACAACAAGTGAAAAATAAGCAAAATTACCAACAAACTAAAAAAAAAGTGTACCCGTGGTATTCTTGGGTTTCCTCCCAAGCAACACCTTATTTTATGTCATGGCACAATGTAGACTATCCTTTTTAGGATATCCTCAAATAGGTGCTCCCTTTTGGGAACCATCTTTTCCTCTTTTTATTTTTAGAGGGAACAACCTCTACCTTGTCCCTCTTTTCTTCTATCATCTTCTTCCATTTCTGTCCTCCATCAGACTCGGGTTGAAGTGTAAACATGTCCTGCAACAGTGAACCCATGGAATCTACCGCCCCGTACTTAGCATCTGAGACCACACTGATCTTACAGAAAATCTCTGTAGTGTGTGGGTGGGTTGACCTCCTGATAGACTCTGAAGAGCTCTTCCTCGTCATGACCCTCATTTTAAGGGTACAAGCTCTCACATTGATTATTGCTCCACCAGTAGCTAAGAATGGTTGTCCTAGGATCGGGGGTACCTTATCAGCAACCTTAAAATCAAGAATGATGAAATCAGCAGGTATAATAGATTTACCTAATTTGATGAGAAGGTCCTTACTAATTCTTTCCGGTGCTACTATTGACTTGTCTGCCAGCTGCAACATTACTCTTGTGGGCTTGGGCTTTACAAAACCCAGGGTGTTCAAAAGAGATAGGGACATTAAGTTCACTGCCGCCCCTAAATCACATAGAACTCTTATGATTTCAGCTTCACAATTTTGTACGGTGAAGGTCAAACTCCCTGGGTCCTTGAGCTTTTTTGGCATTTTGCTCATCACTCTACAGCTGCACTCCTTAGTCAGTGCCACTGTTTGGACATCCACCAGTCTCACTTTTTTGGCCACCACATGTTTTAAGTACTTTTCATACTTTGGCATACCCTGCAAGACATCAAGTAAAGCCAAATTGATGTGAAGTTATTTGAAAGTATCAAAGAACTTTTGAAAACATTCTTCCTCCTTGCTCTTCTTGAGACTTTGAGGGAATGGCAGTGGTGGTCTCTGTGCTGGCTACAATGATGGTTGTGCATTGTGCTTTGTAGCACTCTGATTATCTCCTCTGTCAGAAGATGGACCCTGTCTGACTAGTTCTAGCTGTACCACATTTCTCTTTTCATTCTTTGTTGGATCAGCCAACTGCTTCCCACTCCTCAAACTGATGGAATTGACCTGTCGGGGGTTTGTATTAGTATCACTGGGTAATGCTCCCTGAGGTCTGGTATGTTGAGCAGCTTCCAATTGACCCATCTTCTTTTCTAGATTTCTGGTGGCCATCTGCCGATTTTTCAAGTCTAAAGTCATCCTCGCCCGATTTTCTACCAACTGGATCTGTGTGGCCATGATTTTCTATAACATCTCCTCAATGTTGCTTCTGTTGGATTAGCCAATGTTATGCCTGTATTGCTGCTGAGGCTGCTGGTAGCTCTTACTCTAATTGCCACCCCAAGCAAAATTTGGGTGACTCTGCCAGTTTTTATTGTAGGTGTTCCCATAACTCTAATTGTTCCTCTACACATTACCTGCAAAATTGACTGACTCTGGATAGGCCCCGCAAGAGTCTACACTATTCCTATAATTTCCAAAAATTTCACACCAGCTAGGAGCTAGCTAAATTTCATTAACATATCCCTATGGCTGGTTCATACTCAATTTGCTGAACTGAGTCATCATTGGATGCTGTAGTGACGCTAACTGTGTTGCCAAGGCATTGACACTATCTACCTCAATCATCCCTGCTACTCTTTTTCCTGCCCCTCTAGATGATTCACTATGCCACTCCGGATTCCGTTGAGAAATTCTATTCAGTAAAGTGTACAACTCATCGTATGTCTTCTCAAGTGCCTGTCCACCTGATGTGGAGTCTAGCAAGATTTTTGTATGTAGGTGTAGACTCTCCACAGAGGTGTGGGCTAATATCTCATTAGAATGTTGGTGATAGGGGAAGTCTCTAAGCAATGACTTGAACCTCTCTCGCGCCAAGTATAAATTCTCTTCAGGCCGCTGCTTGAAACTTAACATTTCTCTTCTAAGCTTGGCAGTCTTTCCTGAAGGGAAGAATCTAATAAGGAACTTCCTTGCTAGGTTGTCCCAAGATGTGATAGAATTCGGTGGCTTAGCCTTCAACCACCTCTTCACCTCTCACAACAATAAAAATGGGGAGAGGGTGAGTCAGACATAATCAGTTCACACTCTGGTGGGGACAAAAGTGTCACTGATCTCCAAAAAATTCTGCAAGTGCTGCTGTGGGTCCTCATGTGTCATTCCAGTGAATGGGCCACTAGACTACAACAGCTGCACCATGTTCTGTTTAAGCTCAAAGTTTCCTTAGGGCTACGATTTGCGTATAGTAGAGGTCACATTTGTCGCTAGTGGGATTGCCACTTTGTAGTATCCATCCGTGACAAGTCAGTGCCACGCTTCTTGAACTGCTCGATAGGTAGCATGTCACGAAGCCATTTTGGGCACGGCAAAATTTTGCATTTTCTCATTTAGTATAAATTAAACCCTTAGCTTCTAAATTTATTATCACAAATTTTTTTTTAAGAAATGGAAAGGAGCTAAGGAACAACGAAGGAAACTCTACCTAGGGTCCAATTTTCATTCTCTTTTTCCATTTTTGTAATTACTTTACTTTAAACATGTTTGTAAGTAATTGTATGAAAATGAGTGGCCAAAATCCTTCCTCTAGGGTTGAGGCCACATGATATGAATGTAATTGCTCGATTTTCATCTTTGGTTTGAGTTTAGTTGTTTTTTGTCTTGGATTCTTAATTATTGTTTTTTATGCTTGATCACCATGAAAATGAACTTTTTAAGCTTAGGCAAAAGCTCGAAAGAGCAACCCTAGGTTAGGACGAAAGAATGCAGGGAGCAAGTACTTGTCGTTAAGATAAGATTCGCAGTTAGGATAAGCAATTATACCTAATTCTCCTTGCTTTATTAATAAAATGGAAAGATGGCTAGACACTAACTTATATTTTCACATCACCGCTCGTAGAAGTAATTGTAAAGCTAAGCTAGGTTAAATTATTAGAGGTACGAAAGTCCATAATCAAGGGCATAACCCCCATAAACCACATCCATGGTGTTAAATTGCTCACGAATTTTATTGTCACATCCCCGCTCAGCGATGTAGGTGTGAGACTAGTTTGTTGTGTTTAGAGGCTCGAAAGACCATGAACAGTGCATATTAACTCCATGAGACAACAAGTGAATTTCTAATACTTGAACCATTGTGAATTGTAGCATTACATGATTGTTAGGCCTTAACTCTTAACTCTAGATGCTTCTTATTATTATTTACCGACTATTTTGAGATCACTATAGAATTAGTTTCAACTTCAAATCTCGAAAATCAGCACTTGTGAAAGTTAACTTAACACTTGAATTTTCGCTAAATTAGTCAAGTCCATGTGGGTTCGACATCCGTCTCTTAAAACAGCCACTATATTACTTGTACGACTGTGTATGCTTGTGCGTGCGCTGGGGTGCAACAGTAGTTTATTGCAACACTTCTAGAGTTGGGTAGGCTGTGTGTTGATGCAACATGGAAAAGTTATCGCCTATGCTTTGAGGAAGTTGAGGAGGCACGAGCAAAATTACTCTACCTATGATTGGGAGTTGGCAGAAGTAGTGTTTGCACTTAAAATATGGCGTCACTATTTGTACGAGATATGCTAATATTTTAGAGATCATTGCCTCCAGTATTTATTCCAACAGAAAGAACTAAATTTGAGATAGAGAAGGTGGTTAGAGTTACTAAAGGATTATGACGTTAGCATCTTATATCATCCGGGCAAAGCAAATAATGTTGCAGACGCGCTGAGTCACAAATCTATGGGTAGCTTGAGTCATATCTAGGCTAATCGGGTTGAAATGGAAAAGGCCATATAATAATTGGCTAACTTAAAAATTTAGTTGTTAGATATCATAGATGGGGGTGTCATGGTCCAGAATATAGCAGAATCATCCTTCGTATCTAAAATTAATTAGCATCAATATGATGACCCAGAATTAATATTGTTGAGGGACAATATACTGTAGCAGAGGCAAAACTTATTTGATTGTGGGTTGTAAATAGTCCTTAGATACCAGGGCCACTTATGTATGCCTAGTGTGGATGATCTACGGATATGGATTATGTATTAGGCTCATTTTCCCGATATTCAGTACACCTGGTGCTATTAAAATATACCGTGAACCGATGCAACTATATTAGTGGAATGGCATGAAGAAAGACATCATGAGTTTTGTAACTCAATGCCCTAATTGTCAACAGGTGAAGGTCGAGCATCTGTGTCCTGAAGGCCTAATTTAGAACATAGAGATTCCAGCATGGAAATAGGAGGTGATCAATATAGATTTTATCATAGGTTTTCCTCCGACACATAGTAAGCATGATTCTATTTGGGTTATTCTCGATAGGCTGAAAAAATCATCCTATTTCCCACCTGTCAAAACTACTTATATAGCTAAGGACTATGCTAGACTTTATATCAAGGAGATAATTCGCCTTCATGGTGTTCCTTTATCCATTATTTCTGACAAAGGTGCCCATTTTACAGCCAAGTTCTGGAATTCTTTTCAAAATGGTCTAGGCACTCGATTCATGATTGATCGAGAAGCCGGCTATATTACATCTGTAACTATAAAACTTAGGCCATCCAGGCCACCTGTCATAATAAACTGAAGAATAAACTGGTCCCATAAGGTCTCAACAATACGGGGTAAACAATCGAAATTAAACCAAGGAAATTAGTGTGCTAAACAAAGCAACAATAAGTCGACGAGGCCACAAACTGAATAACACCGTACACACTAAGTCCACAAAGTCTCTAAAGAGTAAACTGACTGATGGTCGGAACAGGGCTCCGACCTACCCATAACCGCATCTCAAAACTCAAGCATAAATAACTAAGCCCTAGCTCCAATAAGAAAGGAGCATACCAACCATCTGTTGATCTCACGAACTGCTACTCAAATAGACATGCTGACCTCTACCTACACCTGCGACACGAACGCAAGTCCCCAAGCAAGGGGACATCAGTAAGAATGAAATGTACTGGTATGTAAGGCTGAAATCATGCCTAAAATCAACATCGTATGAAACGAAGCTCAACATTGTCTATATACAAAGCTTATTATGAAATCATGCATACACTAGACATCATATAAATATGAAGCTAAACAATGTCATCTTGACAAATCTTTGAATAAAAATCATAGTTAGACTCAACATCATGTGAAATGAATCTTAACATTGTCCTCAACAAATCTCGACAATTATATACATATCAATTAAGGATTTACGCATAGAGAAGGCTTTACTTTGAAACATACCACAAGCTAGAATTCATAATAAGGGTTAAAGGAAAATTTAATCTCAACCATGTGGTAGGCTTATGTGGGGAAAGAAATCACAATTTGAAAACAACACATGGGCATCACCCAAAGTTCTACCATACTTGGGTATATTTAATCTCCTTTGAAAACATCATAAAAAATCATGGGTAAGGTTGAAAACATTCATTTCATCATATACTCCATCATCATCACATTTTATATGAACTATCCAAACGTGGGCGTTTTAGATTCAATTTTTTTAGAAAGACATTTTTGCAAAAGAAATTAAGTTAGAATCATCCCAAGCTCAGTAAATCACCAATTTTTTCAATCTTCCTCTAGAACCACCCCACGAGTGACATGATGACTCGTGGTGTATGACCACGAGTCTTTACATCGCCCGTGGGGACCTTGATTCCCTCATCCTTCCATGCCTTCCCACTAGTCACCTAACGACTCATGGGGTCTCCTCACGAGTCGTTTAGTGACTCATTCTGCAACTGCTGCAACATTTTCCAGTTTTTCTCTAATTCACTTTCGGGTTCGATTCTTGAATTCTTGGGGTATAACAATATATCCCCCGTGGGAACATTCATCCTCGAATATTAGAAAAAAATAGAAAATAGAAAAAAGCAATTATCATACGCCAATATAGATTATTTTAACCAAAATTTCACGGAATGACTACCTCCGAAAAGAACCACATAGTAGAACTAAATTCAGGCATCACATACATTTATCATAGAATAATTCAAACTTGCGCACATGAACTAAACATGAAAACTGATTCGAGAATTAGGGCAACAACAGATACCTCAAGTCGGAACTGAGCCCGTAGAGAACAAATGTGGGTATTTAGCCAACCTGTCCGCTTCAGCCTCCCGCGTAGCTCCTTCAACATGTTGATTCCTCCATAAAACCTAAATTGAAGCTACCTCTTTGTTCCTAAGCGTTCGAACTTGTCAATCCAAAATTTAAATCGGAATTTCTTCATAATTGAGGTTGTCTTTCACACCAACGCTGCCTACCAGAACTACCAAGGATGGATTACCCAAGAACTTCTTCAAAAGCGATACATGGAACACAGGAGGAACTGAAGCCAATTCTGAAGGAAATCCAACTCATACGCCACCTTACCAAGTCTCCTCACAACCCCATAGGGAACAACATAGCGAGGACTGAGTTTACCTTTCTTTTCGAACCGCATGACTCCCTTCATGGGAGATACCTTTAGAAAAACCCAGTCGTCTACATCAAACTCCAATTCTCTTCT
>JACEIK010001903.1:129899-148150 GCA_018107945.1 Datura stramonium
GTCTCATCATAATCTATGGGTTTTAATAAGATTTTGTTGTCTAAATTTATCTATAATTTTATCAATTTTGATTTCTATGAAATTAAGCCTAAATATGCATGATCCATGATTTATCGATTTATGATCTACTTTTCTATTATTGATACATGCATGCCCAACATGAATTATGAGTTACATTATACATTTAATCTAATACCCATCATGATTTTGTGAATTTCAAGGTATATGTATGCTTTACAAGTATATATGAACTTTATTAATTATGAATTATGTTTTGGTCGACTCATGGGCCTCGTTTCATGGCTAGTTCATGTATGTACAAGCATTTTTATGATTATCATGATTTAACTATCCCGTGAATTCATGCATGTTGTACTATGAGCATTATATATGTTTTGGGAGTAGTATCGAACACCAAGTAGGTTCGGGGCCTAGGTTCCTCCATGGATCTCCTAAACTATGTGCCACCGTAGGTATGTTCAGACCCCCTATGGGACTGTCCCCAACCCAAAAGGCCCTTTTCATGGGGTTCGACCCTTGGCAAGGTATGGACACCCTCCCGACTAGGATTACAAGTCGGGCTTCATGTGTGCTCATATGGGGTACATCGGTTAAGAGAATCTCCCGTTGTTCCTTATGATTTATGCATGTTTATGATTATTTATATGGGCTCAATTCATGTTAAATAAGTCTTTTATCTTATGATTATGATTACGATTGTATTATGAATGTTTGAAAACCTTGAGCTTTATGTTATGGGTACGATATTTATGATATGAGCATGATGTCCCACTCTTATGATTATTTATGATATTTCTATATTTTAAATGTCTGGTTTAATTACCTTTCATACTCAGTACATTTCATGTGCTGACCGCATACTTTCTATGTTGTATCGTTTCATGATACAAGACTCATCTCTCTGGCTCACCCTCCTCAATAGTGCTTCAGAGATTGCTATCAGCATACTTGGTGAGTACTCATGTTGCAAGGGCCATATGTTTAGACTTTATGCTTTCCTTTTAGTTTTAGAATTATTGGGTTAGTTGGGGAGTTGTCTCATCAGCCCATCATTCATGATTAGAGGCTTTTCAGAATATAAGTTGTATTCAACCGTCATGTATGAATTGTGTATTGTCCTTTCTCCGTATTTATGACATGTTTACATTTTCTTATGTTAAGTATTCCGCTTATGTGATTGAATTAGATGTACACTCATGCCATGGGTTGACTTGGGGTCTCTCGGGACTCCTTCTCCCGTGTCTACGATTCAGGTATACGTGTGGGTCCTGACAAACTTGGTATTAGAGCCATAGGTTTTGAAGTTTCCTAGGGAGTCTGAAAGACGCGTTAAGTAGAGTCTTTTTCATTGTGTGAAGCACGCCACATTTATGACGAAGAGGCTACTAGACGTTTAGGAAATTTTCCCTTCTTTCATGATCTATGCTAATCAACAACTGAATCAACAACTTTACCTTAATTGCACAGTATGGACTAATCTTGGAACAAGTAAGGATATCTAGATCTCATATCCTCTACCCTTCTAATTCGTGCTATTCATGTAAGCAGCATCATGCCTCCACGCCGAGTGAACCCCAGAAGAAATGGTAACGGTAATGATCATGAGGGTGCCAATGGTGAGGAGCATCAGCCAGCCCCACCCATTCACGAGGAGCACGCACTAGAGCCAGCTGCCCACACTGAGTTTAGGGAAGCGATTCAGATGTTGGCGCAGGCCATGACGACACAGGTTCAAAATCAAACAGTGGTGCATTACCCTCAGAATGGAAATGCGGTGACAACCAGGGTGAGGGATTTCTTGAGGATGAGCCCTCCTGAGTTCACGGGGTCAAGGGTGGACGAGGATTCACATAATTTCATTGAGGAGATTCTAAAGATCACCCAGGTTATGGGGGTGAACAATGGAGAGTGTGTTGACTTGACCTCCTATCAGCTAAAGGGGGTGGCTCATATTTGGTATAAGCTGTGGAGACATGCCAGGGAAGTGGGTGTAGGCCCGATAGGTTGGGAAGAGTTTCACGCGACATTTTTGGATCGGTTTTTCCCTCAGGAGATGAGGGAGCTCAAGGTGACCGAGTTTGTTAATTTGAAGCCGGGTAACATATTTTTTCAGGAGTATGCATTGGAATTCACTCGATTATCTATGTATGCTCTAGAGTTGGTGGAAGACCAAAGAGATAGTTGAGTTGTTTCGTGCATGGGGTGGCATATTATTTGGACAAGGATTGCAGGATCGCCATGCTACATCGAGATATCGACTTTCCCCGCATTGTATTGCATGCTCAGTATATGGAGTCGGTTTACTGGAGGTATAGGGAGTCCAAGAGGGCGAGGACTGACAGCTATGGGGTTTCTCAGATCAAGTCAGGGAGTGGACAGTGTCAACAGTCCCAACACAGGTCTGTCACTCTAGCTCCATCATCAGCCAACACGCCATCTAGGTTCAGAGGAGAACATAGGAGCAGGCTTCAGGCTCGAGGGATCATGGTAGCATGCAGGTGGAGCGCACTTTTCCAACTTGTGCAAAGTGCCGCAAGAATCATCCCGGAAGGTGCTTAGTTGGCTTAGATGTGTGTTTCGGGTGTGGCAAACTCAGATACAGACTTAGGGATTGCCCCTTAGCCAGGTCAGGGGTCGGTGGGGACTGAG
The DNA here is from genome assembly GCA_018107945.1 of Datura stramonium. Taxonomy (NCBI): domain Eukaryota; kingdom Viridiplantae; phylum Streptophyta; class Magnoliopsida; order Solanales; family Solanaceae; genus Datura; species Datura stramonium. The sequence goes on from JACEIK010001903.1 coordinate 132,570, forward strand.
TAATAGTATCCATTTCTTCCACTCCAGTAGCACGTCCCCCTCAGCAGGGTGCCTCTACTAGTTCAACAGGCGATCAGCGCAAAAATAGGTTTTATGCTTTAGTACCCCACCAGGAGCAAGAGGCTTCGCCAGATGTGGTAATTGGTATGTTATGAGTCTTCCATATTGATGCTTATGCCTTGGTAGACCCAGGAGCTACTTTGTCTTTTGTGACTCCCTATATTGCTAGTAGTTTTGGAGTTAGCCCTGAAATTCTATCAGAACCATTCTCAGTCTCTACCCCAGTCGGTGAATCAATTGTAACTAGGCGGGTGTATAGAGGTTGCCCCATAACAGTGCTACATAAGGCTACCTCCGCAGACTTAGTAGAGTTAGCTATGACTGAATTTGACCTTATTTTGGGCATGGATTGGTTCTTTGCATGTTATGCTTCGATTAATTGTAGAACCCAGTCAGTAGAGTTCAGGTTTCCGGGTGAGCCAGTCTTAGAGTGGAAGGGAAATTCAGATGTACCAGTTGGTCGGTTTATTTCATATCTTAAGGTTGGTAAAATGATTTCTAAGGGCTGCATGTATCACCTAGTTAGGGTTGAGGATGTTGAGTCTGAGACCCCGACTATCCAGTCAGTTCCGGTGGTGTGTGAGTATCCAGAGGTGTTTCCCGATGATTTGCCGGGTGTTCCTCCTTAGAGGGAAATTGAGTTCGGTATTGATCTTCTACCCAATACGCAGCCTATCTCTATTTTCCCATACAGGATGGCTACAACCGAGCTAAAAGAGTTTAAAGAGAAATTGAATGACCTGTTGGATAAAGGTTTCATTAGACCGAACTAGTCTCCATGGGGTGTATCGGTTCTCTTTGTCCGAAAGAAGGATGGTTCCCTTCGCATGTGTATTGATTATCGGTAGTTGAATAAGGTCACCATCAAGAACAGGTATCCCTTACCCAAGATTGATGATTTGTTTGACCAGCTCCCGGGAACTAGATGTTTCTCAAAGATAGATCTAACGTTCGAGTATCATCTGCACAGAGTTCGGGAGTATGACATTTCGAAAACCACTTTCAAGACACGGTATGGCAATTATGAGTTTGTAGTTATGTCTTTTGTACTGAAAAATGCCCCTGCAGCTTTTATGGACCTGATGAATAAGGTGTTCAAGCAATATCTTGATATTTTTTGTGATCTTCATCGACTATATCCTTATATACTCTCGGAGTGAGGAGGAGCATGCTGCTCACTTGAGAGTAGTGCTTCAGACCCTTAAGGATCATTAGTTGTATGCAAAGTTCAGCAAGTGTGAATTTTGGTTAGACTTCGTAGCATTTTTGGGACATGTGGTATCGAGTGAGGGCATAAGGGTGGATTCTCATAAAATTGAAGCGGTAAAGAATTGGCCGAGACCAGTGAATCCTTCTGAAATTCAGAGTTTCTTGGGCCTAGAAGGCTACTATCGAAGGTTTGTCAAGGGATTTTCATCTATTGCAGCACCATTGACAAAGTTGACTCAAAAGAAGGTGAAGTTCCAATGGTCGGAGGCTTGTGAGAAAAGCTTTCAAGAGTTCAAGACTCGACTCGCTTCAGCACCAGTGTTGACCCTACCCGAGGGTACCGATGGTTTTGTAGTATATTGTGATGCTTTGAGAATCAGACTTGGGTGTATGTTGATGTAGCATGGGAAAGTGATAGCGTATGCCTCAAGACAGTTGAAAATGCATGAGAAGAATTACCCGACCCATGATCTTGAGGTAGCCACAGTGGTGTTTGCATTGAAGATATGCTGAAATTACTTGTATGGGGTCCACATGGATGTATTTACGGACCAAAAGAGCTTGCAATATGTGTTTACGCAGAAAGATCCCAATCTTCGACAAAGGAGGTGGTTGGAGCTACTTAAGTACTACGATATGAGTGTTCTGTACCACCCGGGTAAGGCTAATGTGGTAGCGGACGCACTTAGTAGGATCTCTATGGAGAGTGTGTCTCACATGGATGAAGGAAAGAAAGAGTTGGTGAAATATGTCCATCGACTTTCAAGGTTGGGATTTAGATTGGTCGAGTCGACCGATGGCAGTGTTATTGTGCAAAAGGGATCCGAATCGCCCTTGGTGACTAATGTGAAGGCTAGGAAAGATGAGGATTCGATGTTGGTAAAGCTGAAAGAAGTCATACGGAGTCAAAAGGTGGAGGTTTTCTCCCAAGGGAGAGGTGGTGTATTGCGGTACAATGGTCGTCTGTGTGTTCCAGACATAGATGATTTAAGGGACTAGATATTGCATAAGGCACATGGATCTAGGTACTCTATTCATCGAGGTGCCTCCAAGATGCATCATGATTTGCGGGAAATATATTGGTGGAATGGCGTGAAGAGGGATATTGTAGAATTTGTAGCCAAGTGCTCGAACTGTCAGCAAGTGAAAGTAGAGCACCAAAGGCCGAGAGGCGTACTTCAGGATATCAGCATTCCCACTTGTAAGTGGGAAGAGAATGATATGGATTTCATTACAGGCCTACCTCATACTCACCGACAATATGACTCCATTTAGGTGGTGGTCGACATGTTGACCAAGGCTACACACTTCCTACTAGTCAAAACCACAGATTCAGCAGATGATTATGCCAAATTGTATATTTGGGAGTTGGTTCGATTTCATGGAGTTCCCTTTTCTATTATTTCAGATCGAGGTACTCAGTTTACCTCTCAATTTTGACGGTCTTTCCAGAAGGGGCTTAGGACTCAAGTTAAGCTCAGCACAGCCTTTCATCTGCAAACAGATGGCCAAGCCGAACGAACAATCTAAACTCTCTAGGACATGTTGAGAGCATGTGTGATGGATTTCAAAGGTAGATGGTATGATCATTTGACCTTGATCGAGTTTTATTATAATAATAGTTATCACTCTATCATGCAAATGGCACCTTTCCAGGCTCTTTATGGACGAAGGTGTAGATCACCCATTGGATGGTTTGAGATCGATGAGGCAGCTATGATAGGACCTGATTCGGTTCATGAGGCTATGGTAAAAGTTCAGTTTATAAGGGACCAGTTAAAAAACGCTCAGAGTCGTCCAAAATCATATGCGGATGTGAGAAGGAGAGAGTTGGAGTTCGAGGTGGACGATTGGGTATTTCTGAAGGTACTCCCATGAAGGGAGTCATGCGGTTTGGGAAGAAAGGAAAACTCAGTCCCCACTGTATTGGTCCCTAACGAATCACGAGAAGAGTTATTAAGGTAGCATATGAGTTGGACCTACCCTCAGAGTTATCTTCTGTACATCCCTTGTTTCATGTATCACTTTTGAAGAAGTGCTTGGGAGATTCAACTCTAGTAGTCCCGGTGGACAACATCGATTTAAAAGAGAGCCTCAGTTATGAAGAAGTTCCTGTGGGAATATTAGACCGTCAAGTTTGGAGACTAAGGAACAAAGAAGTAGCTTCAGTGAAGGTGTTATGGAGAAATCAGCATGTTGAGGGAGCTACATAGGAAGTCGAAGCGGATATGAAGGCTAAATACCCTCACCTGTTCCCTACCAGCTCAGTTTCAGTTTAATGTATCAGTTTTTCCCTAACTCTCTAATCAGTTTCCATGTTCAGTTCATGTGCACAAGTTTGATTTATGATATGATAGAGGTATGTGATGTCTGAATTCAGTTCCGCTATGTAGTCCTTTTCAGAGGTAGTCATTCCGTCAGTTTTCAGTTTAAACGATCAGTATTTGCATGTGATGAATGTATGATTTTGAGTTTTCTGTGCATTTCTAACATTCGAGGATGAATGTTCCCAAGGGGGAGATATTGTTATACCCCAGGAACCTAAGTATCAGACTGGGGAGTCAAAACGGTGAAAAACTGAAATTTTGTATCAGATCACAGAAAGAACTATGAAGTGGCTCGTGAAGAGTGACCACGAGTCGTGGTCAGGCCATACGACTCGTGAAGTCACCTATGGCCTGGACTGGATGCTGGGCAAGGATGGTCGGGCAATGTGGGCCATGGATGGTGACCAGGAGTCGTGGTCACCCACCACGATTCGTGGTGTCCTTCGTGGGGTCCCAGGGTGAAATCTTGGCAGTGTACCTCATGACTCAGGCCACGAGTCGTGGTCCCTGGGGACGAGTCTTCTAGTCCCTCGTGGGGACTGGCAGTTAGAAAAATTCTGCGATATAAGTAAGGGCTTTTCGGTACTTCCTAAGTCCTATGGTCCTATACTACGTCATTTTAACATCATAAAGGGTGGTTTAAGAGGGAATAGACTAGCCCAAGTCCTCATTCATGCATGCAAAGGTTTGGGAAGGTGATAGAAGGGGGAGTAGGTGATTTCAAGGTGTTCTTCCTCAATTTCCTCTTACGCAATCTAGGAGAGTTAAGAATCAGTTATTCCCAGGTATGTAAGGATATCAATGGGTAATTTCTTCCACACTCATGCCCATCCTCTATGATTTTTACAAAAATTTTATTAAAAGCTCATGGGGTTTTGAAGAAGATTTTCATAAAAGTCTAATGATTTGATAATTGGTTTCGTGATTTTAGAGTCTCATCATAATCTATGGGTTTTAATAAGATTTTGTTGTCTAAATTTATCTATAATTTTATCAATTTTGATTTCTATGAAATTAAGCCTAAATATGCATAATCCATGATTTATCGATTTATGATCTACTTTTCTATTAATTATACTTGCAAGCCCAACATGAATTATGAGTTACATTATACATTTAATCTAATACCCATCATGATTTTATGAATTTCAAGCTATATGTATTCTTTACAAGTATGTATGAACCTTATGAATCATGAATTATGTTTTGGCCAACTCACGGACCTCGTTTCATGGCTAGTTCACGTATGTATAAGCATGTTTATGATTATCATGATTTAACTATCCCATGAATTCATGCATGTTGTACTATGAGCACTATATATGTTTTGGGAGTAGTGTCGAATACGAAGTAGGTTCGGGGCCTAAGTTCTGCCTCGGGTCTCATAAACTATGTGCCACCGTAGGTATGTTGGGACCCCCTATAAGACTGTCCCCAACCCAAAAGGCCCTTTTCATGGTGACGTCACACTTACATGGTTCGGCCCTTGGCAAGGTACGGATACCCTCCCGACTAGGGTTACAAGTAAAGCTTCATGTGTGCTTATATGGGGTATGTCAGTTAAGAGAATCTCCCACTGTTCCTCATTATTTATGCATGTTTTTGATTATGTATATGGGCTCAAGTCATGTTAAATAAGGCTTTTCTCTTATGATTATGATTACGATTGTATTATGAATTTTTTGAAAACCTTGAGCCTTATGTTATGGTACGATATTTATGATATGAGCATGATGTCCCACTCTTATGATTATTTATGAGATTTTTTATTTTAAATATCTATTTTACTTACCTTGCATACTCAGTACATTCCAAGTACTGACCGCATACTTACTATGTTGTATCATTTCATGATACAGGACCCGGCTCTCAGGCTCACCCTCCTTAGTAGTGCTTCAGAGATTGCTATCAGCGTACTTGGTGAGTCCTCATGTTCCGAGGGCAATATATTCAGACTCTATTCTTTCTTTTCAGTTTCAAAATTGTTGGGTTAGTTGGGGAGCTGTCCCATCAGCCCGTCATTCATGATTAGAGGCTTTTCAGTCTATAAGTTTTATTCAACCATCATGTATGGATTATGTATTGTCATTTCTCCGTATTTATAACATGTTTACATTTTCTTATGTTAAGTATTCCGCTTACGTGATTGAATTAGATGTACACTAATGCTATGAGTTGACTTGGGGTCTCTCGGGGCTCCTTGTCCCGTGTCTACGATCCGAGAGTACGTGCGGGTCGTGACAGCGGTATTCTGATCTGTGTCACTATCATGAACTGAACATAGGCTCGATCTTGACACGGAACCTAGAACCATATATGGCTCTAAATAGACCCATGGCATGAACATGAAAATTAAAGCTCAACACAAAAAAACGAAAAAACTAAATTCTAAATTTACAGAAGTCTGAATAATAAAACATCTAACCATCGGAAATGTCAAAACACTAAATCCAAAGATGAATATAAAACTTTATGTATAAAAAGCCTCTAACATACTGACAAGATGATGGGAAAACACCCCCAACTAGCTCACTAGAAGTCTAAAAATGAAGTTGGCAACAACACAACTAACTGAAGGTCCTCGAAGGATGAGGAGTCACCAACAACGATGTCTGGGCTAAACTCTTGAAACTGGCTAGAGGCAGGAATAAGTCTGAATTTCTGAGCCAGTATCATAAAATGATATAGCATAAAGTATGTAGTGAGTACTTGGAATGTACTGAGTATGCAACGTAAGTAAAATAGGCTAAGTAAGTATAAGCTGAAAACATGCATAACATAAATCATATCATTATAAGATTCTAAGAGTAAGGACTACATGGTGATATCTGAAAACATGAATAGACATAGGCTAAACCTCATAACTGAGTCGAATGACCCAAAGATGAAACTAATATTCATAAGTAAAACTACTAAACTGATCATTTGGTTAAACCTACTGAAAATGTAACATCAAAACTAATGAACATGCATCACTAAAATTATGAGGAACAATGGGAGTCTCTCCATATTATCGACACTATCATAATAGAGCTTACCTAATCCAAAATATTACACTCAAGTAGGCAAATCCATCCAAATCCTTTCCAAGGCAAAGGGCGCTATCATGATATCGATATCAAGATGAAACCCCTTTAGGGAAGGGGAAGCTCACAAGGGAGGTCCCAAAGTGATTGAATAATGCTGCACTAGCATGTAGTTATAAGACTCGGGGTTTTCCTAAACCCCTAGCCTACTCGGTGCTATACACTGCTCCAAAAAACCTGAATATCCTCTCAATCGTTTTTCAATGAAGCTTAATCCATCATTTTCCAATGAAGCTGATAATGTAATAACATGCATAGTTTGAAAATTTGTATATGGGGAGCCTTGGCTCAAAACATACCACAAGCTGAAAGTGGGATTATCGACTCAAAAGCCATCTGGTAAGCTAATATTATAAGACTGGACTGAATCATGAAAACATACTTAATTCATGTGGACTTGCCCAAAACTATAACATACTTAAAGTAGACTTGTTAGTAAAATTCTTGGATTCATACATGGGTAAATCATAAACATTCTTTCATGCTAGATATGTCATCATGCTTGAAAAACGTAGATCATAAACTTGACTTTTCATGAAACTTGCATAATTGAGAAAAAGTCTTTTAAAATTTAAAATTATGAATTTATAATCAATTTGCACATAAAAACTGCTCATGAATCTTAAAACATCATTTGAAACATGAAAGGGATTGCCCATGAATTAAACATAGAGAATTTCATAAATTGGGTTAAAGCCCCATAGAATCATACACTTAAATTCATGAGCTTGAGATGGGATTTTGGCATGAGTGTCAAGGGAAACTCTCATTCATGACCCTATATACCTGGGTAAGCTAATTCTACACCCTTCCTTGAATGCCCAAGAGATTTGGGGAAGAATTTGAAGAATTCTAGGCGTATCTTATTTGGGATCCTTTAAACTTGCATGCATGGAGAGAAAATAAGTTAGAATAGGATAAACCCTCTTAAAACCCTCCTAACTGAGCTTAAAATAACGTAGTTTAGGAATTAGGAGATTAAGGAACTACAGAAATTCCCTTACTTAAATCGTAGGAAATTTTACTCTGCCAGGTGCCACGACTCACACCTCGAGTCGTACCTCCATCCCATGACTCATGGTTACCCTCCGTAATCACCACTTTTTTCCCAAATTTTATGAAGTTTTCCATGGGTCAGACAATGACTCACACCCCCAATCTACAAGTCTTTAGGTCCACCTATGGTCAACACTTCCCAGATTCTTAGTTCCTCCTCATAGGTGCAGGCCACGGCTCATTTTTTCACCCTATGAGTCATACCTTGACTCGTTCCCTCCAAATTGATGCACAAAATATCCCTTACAACTACTGAGCACGGCCTATCCTACGACTCGTGACATGATCCCACGAGTCAAACCTTGAATCATTACTAAAAGGCCTCCTACTGCAGTTTCTAGTCATGAGTGATACCACGACTCATTACTCTTTCCCACGAGTCGTTCTGAGTCATTTTTTTCAATATTTTCTGCTGATCACATTTCAAATCCTGAGTCTAGTCTTAGAAATCTTCGGGGTATTATAATATCTCCTCCTTGAAAACATTCTTCCTCGAATATGGGTAGCCATACTAAATAACTGGGGAAAAGAACTGCCATCCCAAATATTGAATATCTGAAGCTGAGAATTGACAGAATGACCGACTGTGGACTAAGATACATGACTGAACTGAATTAATGAATACACATACATAAGCACTAACTTAAATGACACTAGGATACATGAACTAGAAATGAAATTGAATAGAGTACTAAGGTAGAAACTGGTACCTCAAGCTGGAACTGAGTAGGAAGGGAAAAGATGCGGGTATTTAGCCATCATATTTACTTCAGCTTCCCACATAGCTCCCTCAACAAGCTGATTTCTCCATAGAACCTTTATTGAAGCTACTTCTTTGTTCCTCAACTTCCGAATCTGACGATCAAGGATTTCAATTGAAACCTCTTCATAGTTAAGGCTATCCTTTACAACCAATGCTCTCTATTAGAACAACCAATGCAGGATCACAAATACACTTCTTCAAGAGCGATACATGGAAAATTGGGTGTACTGAAGCTAACTCTGTGGGCAACCCCAACTCATAGGCCACCTTGCTAACACATCTCACAATTCTATATGGGCCAACATATCAGGGACTAAGGTTCCCTTTCTTTCCAAACCTCATCACCCTTTTTATGGGAGACACTTTCAAAAACACATAATCATCAGCTTCAAATTCCTCTTCTCTCCTCCTCACATCCGCATAGGACTTTTGACGACTCTAAGTTGTTTTCAGCCTTGCCCTTATAAGTTGAACTTTCTCAGTAGCCTCATGAACTGAAATCTATCCCTATAAACATAGCTTCACCTACTTCAAACCAACCAATAGGCGACCTACACCTCCACCCATAAAGAGCCTCGAACGGGGCCATCTGAATGCTGGAGCGATAGTTGTTGTTCTAAGCAAAATCAATAAGAGGTAAATGATCATCCTAACTACCTTTGAAGTCAATCACACATGCTCTCAAAATATCCTCAAGAGTCTTAATGGTGTACTCGGCCTAACCATCCGTCTGCGGGTGAAAAGTTATGCTAAGCTTCACCTGAGTACTAAGTTCCTTTTGAAATAACTTCCCAAACTATGAGGTTAATTAAGTGCCTCTATCTGATATGATGGACAAGGGCGCACCATGCAATTGAACTAACTCCCGAATATACAACTTATCATAGTCATCGGCTGAATCAGTAGTGTTGAGCAATAGAAAATGGGTTGCTTAGTCAACCTGTCTACAACCACCCAAAAAGAGTCATATTGTTGATGTGTATGAGGCAACACTGTAATAAAGTCTATATTGATCTCTTCCCATTTCCAAGTGTGGATACTGATGTCTTGTAGCATACCTCTAGGTCTTTGATGCTCAACTTTCACTTGTTGACAATTTGGACACTTAGCCACAAACTGTTTAATGTCCTTCTTCATACCATTCCACCAATAGACTTCCCGTAGGTCAAGATACATCTTGGTGGAACCTGGATGTATATAATATTAGGAACCATGAGCCTCATGCAACATTCTTTCTCTCAATTCATCAACACATGGAACACACAAACAACCTTGGTAACGAAGTACGCCATCTCCCCCTGGGAGAAGACCTCTACCTTCTGATTCTGAACCGCTTCCTTCAACTTATCATCTTAGCATTGACCTCAGTAACCAAAGAAGATTTTGAGACATTCTGAACAACAACAACACCATTTGTTGAATCAACAATGCGAACCCCTAATCGAAAAAGCCTATGGACATCCTTCACTAACTTTTTCCTTCCATCTTCCATATGACAGACACTCTCCATGGATAGCCTGCTAAGAGCATCTGCCACTACATTGGCCTTGCCTGGTTGATAAAGGATATGTCATAGTCCTTGAGAAGATCTAACTACCTCCTTTGTCGCAAATTCAGGTCCTTTTAAGTAAACACATATTGAAGACTCTTGTGGAGTGTAAACACATCCACATGGACCCCATAAAAATAGTGTCTCCAAATCTTCAATGAAAAAACTACCGCTGCCAACTCTATGTCATGGGTCAGGTAATTCCTCTTATGAGTCTTAAGCTGTCTAGATGCATACGCAATGACCTTGCCATGCGACATCAACATAAAACCAATACCAACCCTAGAGGCATCACAATACACCACAAGTCCATTTTTACCCTCAGGTAGGGTCAATATTGGGGCTGAAGTAAGCCGATTCTTTAGCTTTTGAAAACTCTTCTCATAGGCAACTGACCACTAAGATTTAACTTTCTTCTAGGTCAACATAATCAACGATGCTACAATGGATGAAAATCCCTCAACAAACCTTCTATAGTAGCCAGCTAAACCCAAGAAACTCTTGATATTTGAAGGACTAACTGGTCTAGGCTAATTCTTCATAGCTTCTATCTAGTGGGAGTCCACTTGTAAATCCTTACTTGACACTACCTGACCCAAAAATGCTACTGAGTCCAGCCAAAACTCACACTTGATGAATTTAGCAAATAGATGGAGATCCTTAAGAGTCTATAGCATAATCCTGAAATGAGCGGCATGCTTCTCCTCGCTCTGAAAATATATGAGAATACATCTATGAACACAATCACGGACATGTCCAAATATGGTTTGAAAACCCTATTCATCAAATTCATAAAAGTTGTAGGAACATTAGTTAGTCCAAAAAGCATAACTACAAACTCATAGTGACCATATCGAGTCCTGAAGGCTATCTTCGGGATATCACTCTCCCTAACTCTGAGCTAGTGATAACCGGACCTGAGGTATATCTTTGAGAAGCACTTAGCACACTGAAGTTGGTCAAACAAGTAGTCAATTCTAGGAAGGTGATACTTTTTTTTTATTGTAACCTTGTTCAACTGTCGATACTAAATGCACATACGAAGAGATCCATCCTTCTTTTGAACAAAGAGAACTGGTGTACCCCATAGGGATTTTCTAGGTCTGATGAATCCTTTATCTAGAACATCCTTCAATTGCTCCTTCAACTCCTTTAGATCAGCTGGAGCCATTCTATAAGGAGGAATAGATATAGGCTTCATATTGGGAAGAAGGTCAATACCAAAGTCAATCTCTCGCTCGGGAGGGACTCCTGGTAGATCATCTGGGAAAACCTCCAGATACTCACACACTATAGAAACTGACTGGAGAGTTAGGGTCTCATACGTAGCATCCTTAAACCAAACTAGATGGTATACACAACCCTTAGAAATCATCTTCCTAGCCTTAAGGTAGGAAATAAAGCGACCTACAGGCATAGCTGAACTACCCTTCCACTCTAGGACTGGCTCACCCAAAAATCAAAACTTTACCGCATGTGTTCGACAATTTACTGAGGCATAACATGCATGTAGCCAATCCATGCCAAAGATAACATCAAAATCTATCATGTCTAACTCTACTAAATCTGCTAAGGTGTCTTTTTGAAGAATTGTGACAAGGAAATTTCTATATGTCTGTCGAGCTATAACTGAGTCACTGACTGGAGTAGAGAATGAGAAGGGTTCTGATAGAATTTTGGGACTGTCTCTAAAACTACTAGCAACATATGGTATCACAAAATATAAGGTGGCACCTAGATCTAATAATGCATAAACATCAAGATAAAATACTCGTAACATACAAGTGACCATATATGGAGAGACCTCCTGCTCCTGACGAGACGTGAGGGCATAAAACCTATTCTGACGTCGACCACCACCTGCACTAGTGGATGCACCCTGCTGAGCTGAGTATGCTAGAGGAGTTGCTGAATAGGTGGCTGGGTCTCGACCTCTACCATGGCCCTACCTAGCTGAAAGGCAATCTCTAAGCATGTGACCGGGCTTCCCGCACCTAAAACATGCCCCTGAACCTACTAAGCATTGACCGATGTGCCTCCTACCACACCTATCACAAACTAGTATGTTAGGCTCCACTGACTGGCTACCGTGACCTCACGTGCCTAATGCTTGTTCCCTCTGTTCATGCTTAGACCTGGATGGAATGTTGGCTGATGATGGTGCTAGGGCTGATGACTTCTGTTGACACTGCTGGCAATGTCCACCACCAGACCTGTGCTCGGAGAACCCGAAACTGTCTGTCCTAGCCCTCTTGGCCTCTCTCTCCCTCTTTCTCATTTGTATCGCCTCCATCTGCTATGCATAGAAGACCAATCAAGAGAAGCCAATGTCCTAATGTATCATAGCAGTTCTGCAATCCTTAACCAAGTAATCTGCCATCCCATTCACAAATCTTCTCACCCGAGCCCTCTGATCGGACACCATCTCCGACACATACTTGGACAACTAGGTAAACTATAGAGAATACTCCTAGATTGTCATATTGTTCTATCTCAAATTCACGAACTCAGCTGCCTTGATTTCCCTCATCTCCCGGGGGAAGAATTGGTCTAGGAATGCGGTGAGAAACTCATGCTAACCAATGGGGCCCGATCCAACTCCCTGTCTATCCTTTCACTCCCTATACTAAATATGAGATACCCCTTTCAACTGATAAGAGGCTAGGTCGCACACTCCTAGATCGTCACTCCCATTTTTTGGGTATCTTTTGTATCTCCTCAATGAACTCATATGTGTCCTCTTCCACTCTTGTCCCAAGAAACTCAAGGGGATTCATCATGAGGAAATCCCTGACTCTAGCCGCCGTTGCGTTCCCATTTGGGGGAACATGAGCCACCGCCTGCTGATTGACCTGAGTAGTCAATGCATATGCAAACATCTGGATAGCTGCCCTAAACTCAGCATGGGCAACCTACTCGGGCACAGAATCAGTTGGGGCTGGTGGGGCTTGCTGGTGCACATCTCTATTGCCATCCTCATGGCCATTTTCATTTTCGTTGCCATTCCTTCTTCCATTAACTCGGCGGGGAAGCATGATTCTGCAAACGCATATACACAAGTTAGAAGGATAGAGAGATACTTTATCACACGATATAGATCATGAAGGAATGAAAATTTATTAAAACGTTTTGTAGCATCTTTTTCATAAGTGTGGCGCACTTCACACCCATGAAAAATACTCTACTTAACATGGCTTTCAGACACCCTAGGATGCACTGAACCTTTTCTCTGATACCAAGTTTATCATAACCCGGACATAGGCCCAGATCTAGACAAGGAACCTAGAACCATAAATGGATCCAAGTCAACCTATGACAAAAACATGAAAACTAAAGCTCAACATACACAAAGTGGAAAAACTAAATTCTAAATTAGCGGAAGTCTGAATAATAAGACATCTAACCATCAAAAATATCAAAACACTGAATCTGAAACTGAATATACAATTTTATGTCTAAAAAGTCTCTAACATATTGACGAGCTGATGGGATAATACCCCAAACTAGATTATTAGAAGTATGAAACTACAAATGACAATAATACAACTAACTGAAGGTCCTCGAAGGATGAGGACTCACCAACAACACTGTTTGGGAAAAACTCTGGCAACTGGCTAGTAGTACGACTGAGTCTGAATGCATGAGCTTGTATCATGAAATGATACAACATAGAATATACGGTCGATACTTGGAATGTAGTGAGTATGAAAGGTAAGTAAAATAGGCTAAGTAAGTATAAGCTGAAAACATGCATAACATAAATCATATCATTATAAGATTCTGAGAATAAGGACTGCATGCTGATATCTGAAAACATGAGAATCGAATGAACCAAAACTGAAACTAATATTCAAAATTAAAACTGATAAATTGATCATTGGGTCAAACCTGCTGAAAATATAATATCATAACTAATGAACATGCATAGCTGAAATCATGAGGAACAACAGGAGACTCGCCAATATAACCGACACTATCACGATAGAGTTTATGTGATCCCAACTATTATACTCAAGTGGGCAGAGTTGTCTAAAGCCTTGCCAGGGCTAAGGGCGCTACCATGATATCGATATCAAGTAGAAGGCCCATTCGGGAGAGGGGAAGCTCACAAAGAAGGTCCCAAAGTAACTGAATAATCCTACGTTGGCATGTAGTTCTGAGACTCGAGGTTTTCCTGAACCCCTAGCCTACTCGGTGCTAGACACTGCTCCCAAAAATATGCAAATGCTTTCCATCATTTTTAAACAAAGATGAAACCATCATTTTTCAACGAAGCTGATAATGTAATAACATGCATAGTCTGAAAATTTGAATTTCGGGAGCCTTGGCTCAAAATATACCACAAGCTGAAAGTGGAAGTATCGACTCCAAAATCATGTGGTAAGCTAATATTATAAAACTGGACTAAATCATGAAAACATACTTAATTCATGTGGGCTTTCCAAAAACTTTAACATACTTAAAGTAGACTTGTTAGTAAAATTCATGGATTCATACATGGGTAAATCAAGAATATTTTTTCATGCCAGATATCTCATCATACTTAAAAAACATAGATCATAAACTTGACTTTTCATGAAACTTACATAATTGGGCAAAATTCTTCTAAAACATGAAATCATGAATTTATAATCAATTTTCACATAAAAACTGCTCATGAATATTAAAACATCATTTGAAACATGAAGGTGATTGACCCATGGATTAAACATACAAATTTTCATAAATTGGGTTAAAGCCCCATAGAATCATACACTTGAATTTATGAGCTTGAAATGGGATATGGGCATGAGAGTGAAGGGAAACTCTTATTCATGACCCTACATACCTGGTAAGCTGATTCTACACCCTTCCTTGAATGAACAAGAGATTTGGGGAAGAATTTGAAAAATTCTAGGCTTGATCTTCTTTTGGATCCTCTAAGCTTGCATGCATGGGGAGGGAATACGTTAGAATAGGCTAGACCCTCTTAAAACCCTCCTAACTGAGCTTAAAATAACGAATTTTAAGACTTAGGAGCTTAGGAATTACGAAAATGCCTTTACTTAAATCGCAGGAAATTTTACTTTGCTAGGTGCCAGGACTCACACCATGAGTCGTACCTCCATCCCATGACTCGTGGTTACCATCTGTAGTCACCACTATTTTTCCCTGACCTTTCTAAAGTTTTCCATGGGTTAGGTCCACCCATGGTCAATGCTTCTTAGATCCTTAATTTCTTCTCACGGGTGTAGGCTACGACTTGTTGTTTCACCCTATGAGTCGTATCCTGACTCGTTCCCTCCAAATTGATGCACAAAATATCCCTTATGACTATTGACCATTGTTTGGGTGTTTTGGTAACTACACGCAAGTTCACGTGGTCGAACAAGTAGTAAAGTGGCTTAAGTAAAGCCAAGTATCGATCCAACAGGGATTGAGCTATGGTACGAATTAACTTAAGTGTTAATGAACTATATCTTTAAGAATGCAGACAACCAAATAAATAATATTTTGAGAGTTTGTGTTTACCAATTAATAAGAATCTAAGG
>JACEIK010001903.1:168184-181318 GCA_018107945.1 Datura stramonium
TCTAGAGCTTCTCTTCTTTGACGATGGAATTGTCTTTCTGGCTCTAAGTATGAATCCACCAGCTCCTTGTCTCTTGCCAGTGTTCAACAGAATTCAATATATGCAAAAGACAGGCTAAGATCAAATTGTTAGCACTTATATAGAAATTGTAAACTAACACTAAGAAAACAATTTTACCTATTGCCAGTCCCCAGCAACGGCACCAAAAACTTGTTCGCGGCTTTTGGTAACTACACGCAAGTGCTCGTGGTCGAACAAGTAGTAAAATGGCTAAAGTAAGCCAAGTATCGATCCCACAGGGACTTAACTAAGGTAATAATCAACTTAAGTGTTAATGAACTATAACTTTAAGAATGCAGACAACATTTCAAATAAGATTTTGAGAGTTTAGTTTCCTAATTTATACGAATCTAAGACAAAATTATAAATTGAGTCTGAACTATAGTAATGAGCATGATGAGGTTAAAACGAACATGCAGGGAATTAATTTATCAATACATTTCAGTTAATCTTTCCTTCGGTTGCTAGTCCAGAATTATTGCCTATGGATTGAAACTTTCGTATCCTACCCAACTTAAGAATCATGAACCTTCAATCTACATTTCCGTGATAAAAGAATTTCATGTTCTAGCCATACAAAACCGATTCCTTAATTGACTAATACGACTTTCAGATATATTTCTATTCTGAATGTAAATCAATTCTCNTTAGCCACTCATTTGTGGATTAAACATCATCAAATGAGTATAAATCATACAAACAATTGAGATAAAAGAGAAAGAGATAAAGAAGAACCCTAGAATTTTCGTCCCCTCAACTGCCTGTAACCCATGTTCTTGTTCAACTAAGTCAGAATGTTTAAAAATAAACCTAAGTATGCTATTTATACTGGTGAGAATTTTTCCCGGAATAACAAGCAACGTGGCACGGAGTGTATTGCGGAGCACCTCCTCCGTGCCACGGGGTTAACGCGGACCCTCTCTGGAATCAGGTTCCTCAACAATTACTCCTCAGCGTGCCACGGCCTGCAATGCGGAGCCAGGCCAACGTGCCACGGTGCAATTGCGCACCTACACTGGAAATTGATGTCCCAGGTAAATATATGCAACGTGCCACGGCTTTCATCGCGTGGCATTGCATCCGTGTCATGGAGGCAATGCGAACCTTCACTGGAATTGGCCAAAATAAATCACCCGAGGCAAAATGCCTCCGCGATGGCAGCGTGACACGACTCCATCGCGGAGCCCTTATTTTTGCTGCTCTTCCTTGACCTTTTTTGGCTTGCTTCCAAGTCCATTCCCGATTTTTACCAACATGTATCTTAGCTTCCCAAAATTACATTTTACCTGCAAAGCAACACTAATCATGTTGGTTAGTATAAATTCACATTTTAACTACAAATCACATGAGAATGCAAAAATAACGATAGATAAACAAGACGAAATAAAGCATTTGAGTATCACTTGGGCATATGATTCTGCCAAAGATCAGTGGTATTTGTACCTACTATGCATGGCTTCCTGCTGGTGTGGTCACTAACTTACTGATTGTATTCCCCAGTTGGCTAATGTCTACCCTGATTGCCGCTACACCAACCATCTTAAGCTTTCTCGGCTCCTTTACTACTGCAAATCCTCTGCCTGAGTCTTGATAATCCTGACTCCCAGCAGACATGTTGTTTAAGAGTCTCTCAATTTCATCATAACGTTTGGACAAATAATCTGTCCCTATGCGGTAGCGTCTAGGAGTATCATCAACTCGGGCTTCAGACCCTCTATGATGTTGTGCCCAATTATCTCCTTATGTTGCATGTGGTGTGGAAAATTCCTCAAGTAACCCTTGTAAAGTTTCTATGCTTTAGCTAGTGTTTCTCCATCTTTCTATACAAATCTGGACATCGTTCCCTTTATTTCTTTTGTTCCTCTCGAAGAGAAAAACTAGTTGATGAACTTATTGGAGAGGATCTCCCAAGTGGTGATGCATCCCGCAGGCTTATTTTGAAGCCACTCCTTGACTTCTCCGATTAGTGAGACGGAAACAAAGTCATCTTGACATATTCATCTGACACGTTTTGGTAGCGAAAATTTTCACTCATCTCTACAAACGTCATCAGATGCTTGTGGGGATCCTCGTTCGACTTGTCCTCAAATTGGAAAGTATTTTGACCAACTTCATGGTCCCTTCCTTTTGCTCAAGGTTCCTAGTGATGGTTGATTTGACGCTCGCTTTAGAATCGTTCTCAAAATTAAGCCTAGCAAAATTCATCACTGGAACAATCTCATTCTCTTCACCTGCTGCTTGCCCGATATTTTCCATAGCTAACCATCGAAAGGTTCTCTCTATTTCCGGATCAAGAGAAGCCAAAGGTGGTCCCTGACTTCTCATGCTTGGCATACACTGAGGCAAACAACCTTGTGAACTTCAACAAAAAAAGAAACAAACGTAAAATATAGACTAGCAAAACAATATTGTTACCTACAAATGATTAAATAATATTAAAGTCCTTGACAACGGCTCCAAAAACTTGATGTCTCCGAAGAACATGCAAGCACACATGGTTATCTAGTAATATAGGATTTCAAAATCTAGATACCGTACCCAAGGGACATGTCAATTTAATAGTTATAAGGTTGCTTTAATTTCACTAATCTATAAATTAGTTAAATAAAGATTGCTTTGGAAAATTAAACTACTAAAACTTCAAATATAATATTCACTAAAAACAATTGTAATCATGATTGTATTTCGATGATGGTGATACACTAGGAAATGGCACTTGGTTGGTTTTGAGTTGATTTTTCAAGACATAATTAAACTCGTATGATTCTTCCTATGGTTGATAGTTTCAAGTTACTATCTCATTTCTTGCCATTATCCCTAGCATCCAAGAACTATTTCATGAACCCTAACGCCTATATCCCTATGGTCGCAGGGGAATAATGAAACGATGATTATGCCTACTTGTATTTGAACTAAAGGGGGTTAAAGAGTATATCCATATCCTCAAGGACAACTTTTATCCTATCACCAATGGGTTCAAGGGTCTTTGAATTCCTGTTAAGTATTTATTTTTAACCCTTTTGATTCCCTTTCCCAATTTCTATCGAAAGCCAACAGATTACTTAGAAGATGATCAGTCACATAAATAATAAATTAACACAAATAAATACAAAAAACCATAATTGAAGAATCAAAACCATATCTAATTAGTCTTTCAAACAATCAATCATTCACCATGTCCACAACCCTAGAATATAAGTTTAGCCACTCATAGACAAGCGGAAAAATAAATACTTAGTCATCATCATACGAAAATAAAAAGTACAGAAGAGAACCTAGTTGTAGAATTGTGTCTTCCTTCCAAATTTCTTACAAGCTTTCATAAACCAACTATGGAATGTAAAAATTATTAAAGACTTCTCCAATCTGTCAAAAGCTGCTTAACAAACGACCTAAGGCCTCTATTTATAGATGAGCCTTTAAGTGACGCCTCTTCCTTTCAAAACATGGCTTTAAAATCAGTATTTTTTTGCCCCAGAATGACCTTGGTAC
Source organism: Datura stramonium (assembly GCA_018107945.1). Classification (NCBI taxonomy): domain Eukaryota; kingdom Viridiplantae; phylum Streptophyta; class Magnoliopsida; order Solanales; family Solanaceae; genus Datura; species Datura stramonium. The sequence continues at coordinate 171,737 of JACEIK010001903.1, forward strand.
GTTGCCCAATGTATCTCTCCACAGACTTAGTCAAATTTCCAACAATTTTAGCTCTGGACAAGGTCTGGCGCGCCGCCCCCTCTATCTCACCAAGGTGTTCGTCAAATTTCTCTAAGTTTGGACACCTCTGGCGCAGGGTGCCATTCATCTTGCCAAGTTTGTGAAGTGAAATTCTTTGAAGTTCCAGCCATAGATCCAACCTAAATGTTTGTTCTCTGAAGTTTGGGACTTGGTTAGGGGGGCCAACCATAGCACCAGGCCCTTCATCTCCTCAAATCATCATTTCTTGCATCATTTTGAGCCCATTATGCTTAGCTTCCAGCCCAAATCAACTCAAATAATTTGTTAGGGCATAAAACACACACATACATGAATTTAAACATAAATTAAGGATTATGAACTCAAAACATGATCAAATATGTGTAAAAACATGGCAAATAGGCATAAAAATATGCCCAATAGCACCATCCCACACTTAAATCATTGTTTGTCCTTGAATAATCCTCAAAACATACCTAAACTCATGTTTCACCATCACACATGACACCTCTATCAACTCATACTCAATCAACTAGTATAGATCATTCATAGAGTGGTTTATCGTAAGCAACCTTTTACATCAATCACATATACAAGCTTCACAATCAAGATCATACGACCTCTATAAATGACTCATCTTTTCAACACAGAGGGCCGACATGATTAAATGTAACCCATGCAACAAGTAATACGCTGAATTAGATCTCTTATGCCCCTCACTTTTAGTGATGTTCCTCTCTCAAATTCTTCAATGTAAAACATGGAAAACAATAAGTAAGGTACACTCACACTCACATAAATGATGCAATGCATATACGTAATCATATCATAGGCTTTCCCTTCATGTACGTTTAAACTACCTAATTTCTTCAAGGGATTAAGATCACAAGGAATTTTCTTGGTTGTAATATCGACTAAGGGACGGGTAGGATTGATAATTCATTTTATATTGTCTACCACCCTAAGAACTTTTAAGACATATTTCAATTTTATTGTCCACCACCTTTCTCCTTATTTTTTCACCTTTCACCTAACTTACCCTTTTTCTTTTCTTTTCATGCCCCATTTTTCACTACTGGACTACTAGTTTCTAATCATAGTATAACTAAAAAATTGGCAATTAAATCTCTCTTTTTCAATTTCCTAGAATCAAGTAGACAACATAATTTTTTATGGGCACCCCTTCTTCTCACTTTTATATTCATACCACAACTTTTTATTTATCCCTTAACATTATACTTCGGTGGACCTTTACCCTCAAGTCTCAAAGTGCCTAAGACTACTTTGGATCAATAAGTATGCAGTCTTACAATAAAAAATAGATTAAGCTACTATTGAGGCTAAGAAAGAATAAGGCTTTTAGGCTCATTATGGGTTACTAGGCAGAATGACTAGGAAGGTAAACAACTATAGGAAAAAAATCATTTCTTCAAAGAAATGCCTTGATCATCTCTCAACTCCCTACCAACTAATTATCTTACATACACTAAGGAAAGTTGTAGATGCTACGATATATACATACAAAACAATTCAGCTCACTTCTCTTAGTAACAAGAATCTAATAAGTTTCTACAGCTACACATTCACACAATCATATTGAGTGACAAGTGTAATTCATTATTAATCCCTAAGGATATGTTGAGTCAAATTAAAGAGATATGTGTGTTTCTCATGGATCCTCACTCAAGCAATCAAGATGACCACTCTATTTACTTCGGCAGAGTAGCTAAGAAGAATATCAACAAGCACACATGTGGATAACCTATGACTCAATCCTAAAAAATTATGACAAATATTCTCTTAAGACTGTCGTCATCCATATAATCATAGGGAAACATCATTACTATACGACTACAATGACCTAAACAAAACAAACAAATTGACTTTGAAATAAAGCAACCGAAAATAACATAGTCAAGACGAACAACAAGTCAACATATCCTAGGCATCTAAGTCAAAATCGCCATACTAGCTATTACAACCCATGACTTATGAATAATCAAGCTACTACTATAAGGAATGTGTCACGACCCAAATGTACACCCGGATCATAGACATGGGACAAGGAGCCCTGAGAGACCCCAAGTCAACCCATGGCATGAGCGCACTTCTAATTCAATCACATAAGTGGAAGACTTAACATAAGAAAACATAAACATGTCATAAATACTGAGAAAGGGCAATACATAATCCATACATGACGGCTGAATACAACTTGTAGTCTGAAAAGCCTCTTATCATGAAAGACGGGTTGATGGAAAACACCCCAACTAACCCTACGATACTGAAACTAAAAGAGATACAATAGAGTATAAACATATGGCCCTCTAAACATGAGGACTCACCAAATAAGATGATAGAGAACTCTAAGGAGCTACTGAGGAGGGTGAGCCTTAGAGCCGGGTCATGTATCATAAAACGATATAGAATAGAAAGTATGTGGTCAGTATATGAAATGTACTGAGTATTCAAGGTAAGTAAAACAAACATTTAAAATATGTAAAACTCATAAATGATCATAAGAGTAGGACATCATGCTCATATCGTAAACATCATAACATAACATAAGGCCCGAGGTTTTCAAAACATTCATAATGTAAATATGATCATAATAATAAGGAGAGAGCTTTAATTAACATGACTTGAGAAAAATACATAATCATAACATGCATAAATCATGAGGAACAATGGGAGATTCTCTTAATCGACATGCCCCATATGTGCACACATGCAGCCCGACTTGTAACCCTAGTCGGGAGGGTGTCCGTACCTTGCCAAGGGTAGGACCATGAAAGTGTGATATCACCATGAAAAAGGGCCATTTGGTCCTGGGACAGTCATGAAAGGGGTCCCAACATACCTATGGTAGAACGTAGTTCATGAGATTCGGGGCTTAACCTGAGCCCTGAACCTACTCGATGTTCGATACTACTCCCAAAACAAATATAGTGCTCATAGTATAACATGCATGAATTCATGGACTAGTTAAATCATGATAATCATAAACATACTTGTACATACGTGAACTAGCCATGAAACAAGGCCCGTGAGTCGGCCAAAACATAATTCATGATTCATAAGGTTCATATATACTTGTAAATCATGCATATATCTTGGAATTCATAAAATCATGATGGGTAATATCATAACTCCATAATTTGAATCATAACTCATGATAGACTTGTAAATATAATCAATGGAAATAGTAGATCATAAATCGATTTATCATGGGTCATGCATATTAGGCTAAATTCAATAGAAATCAAGAAATCGATAATATTATAAATAATTTAAATCATAAAGTTGACCAAACCCCTTTAGAATATGATAATATTCAAAAATCACCCGAAGCCCATTAGAAATCATTAGATTTTTATATAAATCTACTTCAAAACCCCATAAGCTTTTGATGAAATTTTCATAAAATCATAGAGAATTGGCATGGGTGAGGAAGGAAACACCCATTGACAGCCTTACATACCTATAAAAAATGATTCTTAACTTCCCTTGAAAGCCAAAGAAGGAAATTGAAAGAGTTGAGGAGAAGAGCCCTGAATCACCTTTGATTACCTCTCAATATTCTAGCATGCATGAATGGGGACTTAGAATAAATTATCCCCCTTAAAACCCACCTTCCATGAGTTAAAATGATGTGGTTTAGGGTCTCATATAATGGAAAAGTCAAAAAGGCCCTTAATGAATCTGCCTAAAAACTGGCCGGGTTGAACTAATGGATGGAACCAATGGGTTGTTAGAGCTAACAACGACCCGTTCTACCGCTCGTGGTTTGCATTGCTGTAGCTTACTTCCGAAACTAACCAATGGATAGACAAGATGACTCGTCTTCTGAAATAATGATCCGTTACATCGTCCGTTGCTTGCTCACCACAAAATCTGAACCTGTTTACCACGGGCCTCACCACGACTCGTGGTTTCTTCTAACGAGTTGTAGTCTCGATCCTTCATCTACACTGGAATTTCTTGCACCAAAGCAACGACTGGTAGTAATGACTTGTTACAACCCACGAGGAGTCATTGGAAGGCCCATTGTATTCCACCTGCTAAACCCAACTTCTTCCAATGCTTGCTGATAACGGCTTGTTGTTCCTAACAATGAGTCATTGTGTCATCCGTTGTCCCCACTGCCACCCACCCTTCCCTAACCAACGACTGCATATAACGACCCATGGTTTGATACCATGAGTCGTTCCATGGTCCGTTCTGTGAAATTTTCCCATTTCAGTAGTTTTCAACTTTTAACTCTCGGGTCTATTCTCAAGCACTTTCGGGGTATTACAGAGTGACATAATAATGCTATAACCTACTACAAATATAGATATCAAAGAATAATAAGAATATATCTTTCCTCCACCCATACTTAAAGAGGGGCATTATCCTTAATACACACATAATCATATCATAAAGGAAGAGAAAAAGAACTTCCTGGGTCGCTAAGCATCATCCTCGGGTTTGTACTCCTCATCCTCATCATCATATTTTCCATCAACCTGCATGGCACTCGTAGCAGAATCATCCTCCTCATCCATATCTAAGTCATCAACACCATCAGTAAGGACTGTGGCCATATCATCATCAAGAGACTCCTCAAAGGCATGGCCCACTCAGCACATCAACATAGCACTCTCTTTGAGCGGGTACCATTCCTTTAAAGTTTTCATCTCCTATGTAGTGGTGGGTCGACCTCCTAGCTTCAACTATAATTCGAGCATCTTAAATATATGACCCTGCCAACTCTCATCACGAGCTTGTCGATCAGCTATAATAAGAAGAGGGCCTATGTAAAGGATAGTCTCCTTCACCTTTATGACGTCTATCATCTTTCCAGCCAATGTCCTGCCAAAGGTAAGACAAGGTATGTATCCTCCTCCTCAATACCTGCCTCCCTCAAGAACATGGTCAAGAGACTTTTATGATAATATTTCCATCTATAATATCAAGTGATCTTCTCATATTGTCACGAATCACATACCAATGTTGAATGGTATTCATCAATCAGAATCAAGAAAATAACTCAAAAAATCTTGGTAAACGCTTGAATGTTTACCCCGTTCAGCCAAATCTTGTAAAAAAAAGCGAAGACTCTTCATTAACATTCCCTTCATTAACATGTATACCATGAAAATCCGCTCTCAAGTCACCTCTGTCATATGTGTCCTAGGGAGAAAGACACCACACACCAACTTCACCCACACCTTTGCCTCCCTATTCAAATAAGCAAATGCAAGTTTGGAATGAGTGTCGTTATGATTCCTCGCCCAATGGGCGGATGAGTGCTCCCCACATAAAGTGTGACAAATGTCTCTGTATGGAAGCTTCTCCAGCAAGATGAAGTACTCCGAAGGGTCTACTATAGTTGTCTCTAGGAAGGCATTGAACCTTTTAGCTGTGAATCGCACCACCTGACCTCTGATCTTTACCTTGGTGCTCCCTCTGAATGAGGTATCTCGGTTTGCGTAGAACTTCCTCACAAATGTAAGGTTGCACCTCTTTGGCTCATTAAAGTTGTAACCTACTCCCAACTCACGTATCTTATCCCGAATGGCGGGGAACTCAAGTGCCAAGTGGCCCTCATCTATTCAATTCTCAGGTGCATACTTTGCTTCTTTTTGAATGTTGAACCAAGTAAGCCCATGAGGCTCTACGTTTTTTCTCTAAATCTCCTCGCGGGGCTGACTTTGGAAGCCAAAGAACTATCCCCAGTTTTGCCTTTTGTAGCCCTCTTGACACTTGGATCTACAACAACCACTTCCTTTCCTTTTGATGCCATGGTACCTAACAAGCAAAAATCAAGAACTTCACAAAATTATCTCATGAATAAAATGGCTAACTAATTAAGTGTTGAAGGTGCAAAATCTACCGTATACTTAATTTTCTAGCATGCTTGTTCTAGCATGCTTGTGATAATTTGTCAAATGGAGTACTCAAGACTTCCCCAATCATCATCCAATCTCAACAATTCAATTTAGTTCACAAACTTCATACTACACCAAGTTCATGAATTTTTTTTCTTTCTTTTCAACTCTCGTTTAGCTTTTTGCTTTACAAGAATGCTTCACCTTGTCCATCCCTCCTAATTTCCTCCTCCAATTCATAAGTCAAGTAATTAATGTGATGAAGTAGCACAATTTGATTCAATCACCAAACAATAATCAATTTACTACCATTAATCATGAATTAATTAAGAATTTCAACAACTCAAGCATCATTCATAGTCAAGAATTCAATACCCATGTACTTTCTCTCTCTACAATTAATACATCTACCCACCAACATTCAAGACTTCAATTCACCGACCCCCATCATCCTCACAAGTTCAAATCACCATATTCAACCAAGATCAAGCTACCCAACAAAGATAACATACTATTAGGGATGAATTTAATACTTTAAGCATATCAAATGCGAAATATGAAATTCAAGCTTTTCACCAACAATGGTGATTTGAGTGCTCAATCTTGGGGGAGAAGGGTGTGGTTGTATGCTTTCATCATTGTCTAACCAAGAGAGAAGAAATGTACTTACGTGAGTTGAAGATGAGAGCTTCACAAAAGCTTTGGAGATGACAATAATGGATGGGAGAGGGGAATGGAAAGATACGACTTAAGGGAGAGAGGCGTTTTCGCTGTTTTTTGTTTTTTAAATATTTGAGGGAAAAGATGAATGAGACGTTAAATAAAGAAGAGGGCATGGGATTTTATGTAATTTTAAGGTCTTTTGAGTCAATAATGACTCAAATTGACCAAAAATTTTCATCCATATAGAACCTGGAACGCCTCCCACTTTGTCTTACCACAGACATAGAAAAAATATTTTTTCCGGAGACAGGAGGCTGGCGCGATGCGCCACCCGTAGCCTCACCTGAAAATTTTTTTTCTTCTAGGATTTAACTCCTGCCATCCCATGCTGGGCATCTCACCCCATACTTACACTTTTTAGCTCAATGTCCTAGCTTGTTCTTGCCTCGTACGCCCTGTTCGTTTGTAAAAAAACACAGAAAAATATACAAAATGGTAGAAGGATGGATTGCCTCCCACCAAGTGCCTTAGTTAACGTTGCGGTACAACATTCACGGGTTGTCTCCCATGCAGCACCTGATTTAACATCGCGGAACGGCTATGGTACCCGTCACTCCTTCATTCGAGTGAACTTGTGACCATACCAAGGATATGCTAAACTCTCATGCAGCACATGCTGCTCCACTAACTGATTACAATCTCCAGGTTCTCCCGCCGACTTCACTGTGAATTCGTTATAGTGAGGTGGCATTCGTACTGCTCTAAACACTTCAAACACTACCTCCTGTCTATCTACTCTTATAGACATCTTGCCCAACTTAACATGTATGACAACATCGGCGGTGGCTAAAAATCCTCTCCCCAAAATGAGGGGAATTGCTGCATCTTCCTAATAGTCTAGGATTATAAAGTCCACCAGCAGGATGAAAGGTCCTACCTTAATCAAGACATTTTCAATGATTCCCTTAGGTAGACCAGAGACTGGCCTACCAGCTACAACATTGTTGTGGTTGGACGTAGTTCACCTAATCCTAGAGTTTTGAATAGGGATGCAAGCATCAAATTGATGTTTGTACCCAAATCACATAAGGCCGAACCAACTTCCTTGCTACCAATAGTGATAGGGATAATGAAGCTCCCAGGGCCCTTTATCTTTTTAGGAATTTTGTTCTTCATTGAGGAATTGAACTCTTCTCTAAGAGCCACGGTATCAAACTCTGTATTCCTCCTCTTATTGGCCACAATATCCCTAAGATACCTGACGTACTTTGAAACTTCCTGCAAAAGCTCCACCAACAAAATATTCACATGAACCTGCTTTAACATATCAAGAAACTTACTACAACTTGTGTCCTCTTTCTTTTTCTTCAACCTTTGAGGGAATGGAGGACGTGGTCTAACTACCACAATTTTTCATTTTGGCTAGCCTAGCTCACTCACTTCCTGTCTAACCATCACAGTCTGCTCCTCATCAGTCTTTTTCTCTCTGGGGATAGACTCACCCAGCTTCTTAACACTGCGCAAGAAGATAGCGCTTACATTTTCCTTGGGGTTCTTCTCGGTGTTACCAAGGAGTGCCCCTTGTGGCTGTTGTTCTGCTATATGGCCAACTGCCCCATCTACCTCTCAATCTTATGGATGGAATTTTGCATTTCATTAACCACTTGTGTCTACTGCATCATCCATTGCTTCATTGTATCCTCAAGAGAACTTCTCTGCTGCTGACCTTGTGGCCTTCGAAAGTTTTGATTCCCTCCCCATGATGGATTTACTCCATTTCGGTACCCCTGATTATATCCATTACATGCAAAACCTCAACCACGACCTTATTATCCCACAAAATACACAAACACATGATTAAGAGGACAACCTAAATAAGCGTGGCTTTCTCCACACGCCTCATATGATGGTGGTGAATTTGTGCTTGTTCTACTTGCGGCTCTTGGCTTCCTACTGGTGTGGTCACAAACTTACTGATCGCATTCACTAGACGACTAATCTCTACCCTGATTGCTGCTACACCATCCACCTCAAACATTTTCAGCACCTTTGCTGCTGCAAATCCTTTGCCTGAGACTTGATAACCCTGACTCCCCCCAGAAATGAGGTTTAAGAGAGCCTCAATATCATCCTAACTTTTGGACAGAATTTGTCCTTGTGTAATTGTTATACTCGGGAATCCAAGGACCAAACCTGGAGTGTTCACCTTGAAGTTGTTCAATTGTTCACCTTCAAGTTCTTCAAGATTCTACTATGGTTTTCAAGGGAGTTAAGTGTCTCAAAATTTCCAGGTATGTTGGGGTTTGAATGGATAGTTTATTGCCTACCCATTCCCATTCCTTCCCATTTCCTATGTTTAATTTGCTAAATTTTTATGGGTCTTAACCATGTTTGCATGATTCCTCAAAAGTTTACATGGACTTGTAGTAGTATGTTTAAATTGCGGGTTTTGAAGTATTTGGGCTGATTTTACTTGTATATTTTATATTTCATGATTTAAGACTCTAAAAGTATGGATTCTCAATTATGAAGGATTTTTAGTAAAATTCATGTTCATGATGATTCCGCAAACATGATATAAAATTTTGAATTTAAAGCATGTCTTCAAGTTTTCTATTTCTCATGTTATCATGATCATGTTTCATATAAATTTAAGCATTTCAAGTATGATTAAAATTATGGGAAAAAGCCCACATGTTGCTTAAGTCTTACGAACTATGATTTTTGCTGATTCACGGGCCCAAATTCCATGGCTAGGATTATAAATTTTCAGGCATGTATGATTGTTATGATTTGACTTGCCATACATGTCATGTATGAATTTCTATGAGAACATGGCATGTTTTGGGAGTAGTACTTAACACCGAGTAGGTTCGGGGCCCAGGTTACGCCCCGGATCTCAAAACTACGTGCCACTGTAGGTTATGTTTGGGACCTCCTCAGTGACTGTCCCCTATGCCCTATGGGGCCTTCATGAGTGATATCACTCCTTTCATGAGTGATATCA
>JACEIK010001904.1:9651-60265 GCA_018107945.1 Datura stramonium
CTTTTCCTTTTTGATGTACAGTATGGGTAGGTCGGGGCCCTGTCCCGATCATTTCTATTGTTACTCGTAGAGGCTTGCAGATTGTATATAGTATCTCCCTGTGGTCAGTTGAGCCGGTCGTGTGAGGCCGTGCAGTTGTATAGTTGTTTTGTATCTCTATTTTTTATGATTGGCCGTGTGAGGCCATAGTTGATAGTAGTGGTGACCTTGCCGGTCACGTAGCTTTTCAGTTGTTTACCTGTTAAGTCCAGATGTTCTGGTCAGCTGTTATTACAGGTACATGTGGCTATAGGCCTAGACGGCCGGAGGCTGTGTTTACAGCCACTATATAGCCCTTTATTTCCATAAACTTGAGATAGAGCTAGTCAGGCACCAGACGTGCCTTGGCCCACCAGTTAGTATTCCAGGTCCGTCTAGGGCACCAGGTGCCAGTCATACCCCCCAAGGCGGGGCGTGACACAAATTTTGGGCCGTTGATGGGGAATATGGTTATAGATTAAGTCAAGTGTGCTTATTTGAATCTTAGTCTTATTTCCTAATTTTACTTTTGTTTGTTGTTTCTGTCTATATAAAGTACAGGGTAGGGCATGCCAAATACCTGAAGTCAGGGCGAATTGTTAACTCCTTATAATCCCAAGATAGAGAGAACTTTTAGGAGAGCTATGAATGCACAAGAGCGTGAAGCAACAAGGTTACAACAACTTGTTAATGCTCAAGCCAGGGGAAATAATCAACATTATGCTAACAATAAGATTGATGAATTTGTTAGGGATGAGTTGAATGAGCAAAATATTGAGGATGTAGCCCCTGGGAATCATCACCATCCACAGAGAGCTAGGGGACAACGTATGCACGTAATTCTATTTCATTATGATGAGGAAGACGATATTGATTTAGATGAAATTTGTTTTACTGGAGCTATAGTCCCTCCACCATTAGCACCAGGAGCTATATTCAACATCACAAGCACTATGATCCAATTGTTAAAGTTGAAAGGATTGTCCAGAGGAGTAGCTGGTGATGATATGAACTTTCATCTGGTGAACTTTGTGGGGATGAGAAAATCATTTGAATAGCCAGGGGTTAGTCAAAATGCTATTCAATTGAGATGTTTTCTATTTTCTCTATCTTGGGAGGCAACAACGTGGTTGAATGAGTTGCCACATGACTCAATTATGAACTAGAGAGAGCTGAAAGATGCTTTTCTGGAGATATTCTTTCCACCTTCTAGAATGTCGCAATTGAGAGATAAGATAAATAATATCAGGAAGCTACCTGGTGAGGCATTGCATGAGGCATGGCTATGATTCAACAAGAAACTAAAGCAGTGCCCCAACCATAAATTATCTGAAGAGCATCTGATGGAGACTTTTTATAGGTCCCTAAATTTGGCAACTAAGCCGTTTGATGATACTTTGACGGGATGGTTGTTTATGTCCTGAACATACACTGAGGCAGTAGTTGTACTAGATAGAGTCACCAAGACTAACAAAGCTTGGCGTACTAGAGGTTCTAAAGTCTCTAGTAATTCCTATGCAGTTGGGTCAACTACTGAGCAACACCAGAAAGAAGAAGACAGAGATCAAGATATGGCGCATATGAAAACTCAGTTGTAGTTGATTACTACGCATTTACTTGCAAGTGGTGCCGAGAAAGTTAATGTTGTGGGTAAGGGTGTCAGACATGAGGTACATGGATCAGACTCTGAAGAAGAAGCTAAGTACTTGAACAACATAGGGGTTTTCCAGGCCAGTGTCAAAGGAAACAAAGTTTGGAACTATGCAAAGGATAATTATTGTGACAGATTTGGTTACAAATATAGAGAACAGGGAAGTTAGAAGAATAAAGAAGTTTACAGGAATGATCATAGTGGAGTAATGTGCCCCTTGGAAATCGAGAGTAGAGCAGTAATGATGCAGAGAGTTCAAAGATGGAATAAATGTTAGCCAAGGTACTGCAAAGAGTCGAATCTACTTACTTGGGAGTGAAAGAGATGAAGACTAACCTCTCCAATATGAGTCAACTTGTAGAATCACACTCAACCGCCATTAATCAGCTGGAGTACCAAATGGGGTAAATTTCTGAAGTCCTTAACCAGAGTAAGAGTGGACCCTTGCCAAGTGATATAGTGCTGAACTCGAGGAAGGACAGCCACTACATGGTTATTATAACAAGAAGTGGCAGGAAATTGTATGAGACCACTCCTATTGGCGCAGAGCAAGTTGAGGAGTTAGCTTCAGAAACAGAGCTTATAGTTGAAGATGAGGTGGAGAGGCTAAATCTGGCTAAGCATGTAGAGCGAGAAGTCACAGAGAACAGTCAGGGAGATAAAGGTAAAGCAAAAGGAAAGGAGGTGGTTAAGCCTTTGACTCAAATTCCCAGACCTCCACCTTCATTTCCTTAGAGGTTAAAAAAGAAGGTGGAATATAGAAAATTCCACAAGTTCATCTTGTTTAAGTAGTTGTCAGTAAACATCCCATTAGTGGAAGCCCTTAAGCAGATACCAGGTAATGCAAGTTCATGAAGGAATTGGTCACAAAGAAGGGGACTGTCCGTTATGAACCAATAGACAACATTCATCATTGTAGCGTGATCCCTTCACATTCACTAGTTAAAAAAAAAAAAGAAGTTCCAGGTGCATTCACAATTACACGCACCATTGGAGCCTTCAACTTTGCCAAAGCTCTATGTGATTTAGGCACCAGCATCAACTTGATGTCGCTGTCCATATACAAATAGATGGGCTTGGGAGCCCCCAAACCGACTACTATGAGGTTGTTAATGGCAGACCGGTCAGTTAATAGGCATGTGGGTATTCTATGTGATGTGCTAGTTTAGATGGAGCACTTTATATTCCTGCAAATTTCATAATCTTGGACTTTGAAGTCCCTATCATTCTTGGTAGGCTATTCTTAGAAACTTGAGGAGCGTTGGTGGATATAGAGATTGGAGAGTTGAAGTTCAGACTGAACAACAAAGAGGTAAGGTTCAAAGTCTGAAAATCCATGAAACAATTAAGAGATATGAATATAGTCACCATTATTGATATTATTGATGAAGGGATAGTTGAAGCATCCAGAGAAAATAGCTATGTAGTTGACATTCTAGCTACTGTGATGATGAATTTTACTGATGATCATATTCAGGAGTATGAAGAGGTAGTGAATGCTTTAGTAGGGATGCGATCTTATTCTTATAGTCTATAGAAGTTTCATTTGGATTTGAAGAATAGACCCACTCCTCCAGCAAAACCCTGTATTGAAGAACCACAAGTGTTGGAGTTGAATGCGCTTCCTAGGCATCTGCAGTATGTGTTCTTAGGAGATAACAACATGCTCCCAGCCATCGTGGTAGCTGATCTATTAGAATGGCAGGTTGAAGCTCAAGTTGCCATTCTGAAAAGGTATAAGAGAGCAATTGGATGGACAATTGCTGACATTATCGGGATTCCCCCGGGGTTATGTACTAACAAAATTCAGCTAGAATTATATTATGTCCCAAGTAGAGAACATCATCGTAGACTCGATCCACCAATGCAAGAGGTGGTAAAAAAGGAGATAATTAAATGGTTCGATGCAGCTATTATATACTCGATCTCTGATAGCAAATCGGTGAGTCCGGTGTAATGCATCCCCAAAAAGGGGGGAAATGAGTGTGGTGGAAAATGAGCAGAACGAGTTGATTCCATTGAGACCTGTCACAGGTTGGCATGTTTATATGGATTATCAGAGTTAAACACTTGGACACTCAAAGATCACTACCCAATGTTGTTCGTAGATTGAATGTTGGATAGGTTGGAAGGAAGATGGTGGTATTGCTTCCTAGATGGTTATTATGGATATAACCAAATATCAATTGTAGGAGAGGACCGAAAGAAGACAACGTTTATTTGTCCTTATGGGACATTTTCTTTCTTACGCATGTCATTTGGGTAATGCATTGCACCTGCATCTTTCCAGAGATATATGATGTCGACATACTCTGATATGGTGGAGGATACCTTGGAAGTTTCTATGGATGACTTCTTAGTCATTGGTGACACTTTTGAAAATACTTGGCCAATCTTGGCAAGATGTAATACCCTAGAAGTGCCTAAGAGTAGACTTGGGATTTGAAATGTGATCAGTAGAAAAATGGAAAGAATCACCTCCAAACAACTCGTAGTATGAGTCGTGGGAAGAAGTAACGAGTTGTAGGATCGCCTATGGTTAGAAATTTGCTGAGGAAACTTGATAGCAACAAGTCCAGTTATGACTCATGGGACCTAGTAACGGTTTGTTGATTGGAGTTGTTGTTTTGGATCTGTACTGTCATAGTGGCAGGTATGAGTAGTGACATGATTCATGATGAGGAACCACGGATCGTGGTAAGGACTCGTTGGTTGGAGCTAGGGAGATAGGGTTGTAAGGTGCGGGTCGAGGTACGACCTGTTGTGAGGAACAACAAGTCGTTACTCCTACCCGCAGGAAGGAACAGGGAATTTTCCCAGTGGTAGTAAAGGATGGTTCCAACGACTCATGGGAAGATGATACGAGTCGTTGTCTAATCCGTGGAAAATTCCAGAAACTCAAGGATGAAGTAATGGCAGAAACGGATGGTAACCACGAGTCATGGGATGGAGGTACGACTCGTGGCACCTGACGGTGTAAATTTTTTTGCAAATTTAATAAGGTTATTTTCATAATTCCTAAACTCCTAATCCCTAAACTACGTCATTTTAAGATCAATTAAGAGGATTTTAAGAGGGTTTAGCTTATTCTAACATATTCCCTCTCCATGCATGCAAGTTTAGAGGATCCCAAAGGAGATCGAGTCTAGAATTCTTCAAGTTCTTCCCCCAAATCTCTTGGGTATTCAAGGAAGGGCGTGGAATCCAATCACCTAGGTATATAGGGTCATGAATGAGAGTTTTCCTTCACTCTTATGCCTAAATCCCATCTCAGGTTGATAAATTCAAGTGTATGATTCTATGGGGTCGTAACCCAATTTATGAAATTCTGTCTATTTAGTTCATGGGTTAATTCCCCTCATGTTTTAAATGATATTTAAGATTCATGGGAAAGTTTTACATCTATTTTTATTACAATTCATGAATTTTAAGTTTTAAGAACATGACGCCCAATTATGCATGTTTCATGAAAAGTTGAGTTTATGAGTTATGTTTCAAATTATGATGAGATTTCTAGTACATGTGAACGTTTTCAAATTACACATGTATATATTTATGATTTCACTTATGATGTCTAATTCATGCAAGCATAAAGTTAAGACTTGGGCAAGCCTACTCAAGTTAAACCAGATTTCATGATTTAGCCATGGCTAATAAGTTCAGTTATATTATGTGTTGGAGTCAAGACTCTCCATATTTTAAGATTTAACTTTATGTTTTGATCTATGAATATATGAGCATTATACATGTTTTGGGTGTAGTGTCGAGCACTGAGTAGGCTTGGGGTTCCAAGGTTCCCTAGTTTCATGAACTACACGCCAATGTTGGTATACTATGGGGCCTCTCAAGAGAGCATTTCCCCCAGACCAAGAGCCCACTTTGATATCACACCTTACTTAATCTTTCTCCCTGGAAAAGCTTACGATGGCTCTCCTCCACATGGGCATGATGTGAGATCATCGTGAGCTCATACATAGTGGTTGTCGGTTAAGACGAGTCTCCTATTGTTCCTCATGATTTTAGTAATGCATGTACTATAATATATTATATCATGTTTTCTGCAGGTTTGATCCAAGGTTCAATTCATGAGATTTTACCTATGATTTCAGATATGGCAGGTCGTATGAACTTATTTTAATTTATGCTTGCTTATGTTTTAAGATATCGACATATAGCCTTTACTCTTAGAATTTTATGATGTTATGAATTAAGATATGCATGATTTATGTTTTACTTATTTAGCCTGCTTTACTTACCTTGAATACTTGGTACATTTCATGTACTGACCGTATACTCTATATTGTATCATTTCATGATACAGGCTCAGACGTTTAGATTTATTCTCTTCGCTAGTTTGATCCTAGGGTTCAATCTAGACAACTTGTTGGTGAGTCTTCATCCTTTGATTACTTTCATTTAGTTGAGTTTTTTGGTCATTTTCGGTTTTAGACTTGTAGTGAGCTAGTTAGGGAGCTGTCCCATCAGCTCGTCAGTGTGATAGAGGCTTGTCTGACATAGTTTCTATATCCAGCTTTAGATTTAGGGTTTTGAAGTTTTTGTTGTTTAAATGTTTTACTATTCAGACTTCCACTATTTCAGAATTTATTTTTCCGCTTTTTGTATGTTGAGATTTAGCTTTCATGTTCATGCCATGGGTCGACTTGGATTAATTTATGTTTTCAGGTTCCGTGTCTAGATTTGTGCCTATTTTTGGGTCATGGCAGAAGGCCTTAGAGCGATGTGAGAAGCGAATCTTGTGTTCAATTAGGAGAAGTGCCATTTTATAGTGAAAGAAGGAATTGTTCTAGGCCAAAAGATATCAGAAAAGGGCATAGAAGTGGACAGGGCAAAGATTGATATGATTGAGAAGTTTCCCCCACCAATATCGTTAAAGGGAGTGAGAAGTGTTTTGGGTCATTTAGGATTTTACCGATGATTCATAAAGGATTTCTCAAAAATCGCAAATCCATTGTGCAAGCTTTAGTGAAAGAGGCCAAATTTGTGTTTGATGAGGAGTTCCTGAAAGCTTTTGAAAACTTGAAAGCTAGGTTAATAGTTGGTCCAATAATAGTTGCACCAAATTGGTCACAACTATTTGAAGTGATGTGTGATGCTATTGGGGTAGCACTCAGATCTGTGTTAGGGAAAAAGAGAGATAAGATTTCCCACCCCATCCATTATGCTAGCAAAGCACTGAATGGGGCACAGAAGAACTACACAGTGACTGAGCAAGAGTTGTTTGCGGTTGATCTTGGGCATATGTACATGCCCAAGTGATATTTTGTACCCATGTTCTAGCCATGTCTGTACCTTAATTTAAGAATAATCTCATGTATTTGCTGTAATTTGTGGCCATGGACTAACAACTATGATTAGCTCTCTTTGTTGGTTGAAATTGCCAATGGATGGAGCTCAATGTGAAAATAATGTTTCTAATCTTGAATATAAGTGCTAAGGGATGGATTATAGATGGTGAGACAAGATAAAAAGGACATTTAGACTCAACTCCGTGCCACGGAGAAGCATTGGGGCATTCAACAATGTTCCACGGGAGCAAAGAATTAATTTATAAGAGTAGGGGCCACAAAATAGTGAGCATCCGAAACAGTAGAGTGTCACGGAGGCAAATATCTGCGATAGCCAGCGTGTCACGGAGGCAAATCTCCATGATAGCCAGTATGACACAGAAAGTCCACCACAGGCCAAATTTTGACAATTACAAAAGGAACACTTAGCAGTTTAATTGGATATCACGAAATATTTTTGGGAAAACACAGATTACTTTCTGAAAATCGTGGGAGAGAAAAGGGGAATGAAGGAGACTCTGCATAGGGTTAACTTTTATAATCGTTTTCACTTTTTCTTCTACACAGATTGTAAGCATACTACAATTTTATGAAAAATCATGAGTGGCTAAAACCCTTCTTCTAGGATTGAGGCCACATGACATTAATGTAATTGCTTAAATTCATACTTGGTTCAAGTTTTCAATGTTGTTAGTCTTGTAATCTTGATTTCCATTGTTTTAATGTTTGATCACCATTAGAATGTATTTGTTAAGCTTAGGAAAAACTTGAAAAAGCAAAACCTACGTTAGAACTAGGAATGCAAGGAGTGAGTTCTTGTCTTCAAGACTTGATTCGCGGTTAGGATAGCAATATACCTAATTCGCCTCACTTGGTTATAAAACGGGAAGATAGCAAGTCACTTGGGAATAAATTGTCACATCACCACTCACAGACGTAGTTGTGAAGTTAATTCTAGGTTAAATGGTTAGAGATTCGAAAGAACATAATCAAGGGCATTAACCCCGTTAACCACTCCATATAGATAAATGCATACGAATTAGGATGTCATGTCCCAGCTCAACAATGTAGTTTTGAGGGTAAGTCACTTATGTTTAGAGGTTCAAAAGACTATGAACATTCATTTATCTTGTGAGACAATAAATGAAATCAAATACTTGAACCATTAAGAATGAAACATTTCATGATTTTTTGGCCTTAACTCTAGATGCTTCTTAATATTGTTTTTTCAATTATTTTATGATCACTCTTAGATTTAGAAACCAACAAACTTTAAATCTTGAAAACTAGCACTTTTTAAAATTAACTTAACACTTGAACTTGATAATTCACTAAAATAGTGTTGTCCCTATGGGTTCAACATCATACTCTTCAGAGTCACTATATTACTTGTATGACCATGTACACTTGCGCATGTGTTGGAGTGCGAACAAGTTATTGGCGCCATTGCCGGGGATTGGCAACTTTTGCTGAATTTTTAGTTTGTGTGATTTTTTTAATTGTTCAAGTGTTGAAAATCTTGGTCTTAGTCTGTTTCATTGCAGGTAACAGATTTGTTGTTGCAACAGGCTGGCAAGGAATAAATATCCAATTTTTTAGCCTGAATGATAGTTGTAGTTGTTACAGAGAGAGGTGCTTGAACGACAGCATCCACCAGTTGAACAGGAAGAGTTGTTGCTAGAGAAAATTGTAGCTAGACCAGTTCATGAAGTGGCAATCCCACTCGCGACAAATGTGACCTCCAGCATACGCAAACCAGAGCCTGGGGCAATTTTCAGCTCAAATAGGAAATGGTGTAGTTGTTGCACTCGAGTGGGCTATTTACTTTCATGACGCATGAAGACCCACAACAACACCTATAAAATTTTCGAGAAATTAGTGACACTTTCGTTCCCATCGGAGTGTCAACTTATTATGTCAAACTTACCCTCTTCCCATTTTCACTTTTGGGAGAAGCAAAGAGGTGGTTGAAAGCTGAGCCACCAAATTCCATCACTATATGGGATGACCTAGAAAGGAAGTTCCTCATTATATTATTTCCCTTCGACAAGACTTCAAAGCCTAGAAGTGAGATACTTAGTTTAAAGAAGAGACTGAAGGAAAATCTCTACTTGGCTTGGGAGAGATACAAATCACTGCTGAGAGACTGCCCTCACCATCAGTTGTCTAATGAAGTGTTATCCCACACTTTTGTGGAGAGACTAGACCCTTAGACTAAAATCTTACTAGACTCCGCATCAGGTGAGCAAGCACGTGAGAATACCTATGAAGAACTGTACACTCTGTTGAACAGGATTGCCCAAGGAAATCCAGAGTGGCAAAGTGAATCATCCAGAGGGGCAGGCAAGAGAGCGGCAACTCTTATTTAGGTTGATAGTGTCAATGCATTGGTAGCCCAGTTAGCTTTACTCCAGCACCTGATGATGACTCAGTACAGCAAACTGAGTAGTACATAGCAATAGCAACAGGTTAATGCAGTTTAACCATCTCTGTCATGACCCGAATATAGACCCGGATCGTAACACGGGACAAGGAACCCGAGAGGTGTCTCGACCCAAACATACACCCGGATCATAAACACGGGACAAGGAGCCTCGAGAGACCCCAAGTAGACCCATGGAATGAGCATACATCTAATATATTCACATAAGCGGAAGACTTAACATAAGGAAATGAAATCATGACATAATAATGGAGAAAATACAATACATGATCTATACATGATGGCTGAATACAACTTATAGTCTGAAAAGCCTCTAATCATGAAAGACGGCTTGATGGGACGATACCCCAACTAACCCTACAATACTAAAATTGAAAGAGAACAATAGAGTTTGAACATATGGCTCTAGGAACATGAGGACTCACCAAATAAGCTGATAGCAAACTCTGAAGAGCTACTGAGGAGGGTGAGCCTGAGAGTTGGGTCTTGTATCATGCGACCATACAACATAGAAAGTATGCGGGTCAGTATGTGGAATGTACCGAGTATGAAAGATAAGTAAAACAAAAATTTAAAAACATAAATTTCATAAGAGTAGGACGACATGACCATAAATGTTGAAATCATAAATATATCGTAAGGTTCAAGGTTTTCAAAAAATTCATAACTTGTTGTAAGTATAAACAAGAGAGAAAACATTTCATAAACATGACTTGAGCCCAAAGAACATAATGATGACATGCATAAACAATGAGGAACAGTGGGAGATTCTTATAACCGGCATACCACATATGAGCACACATTGAGCCTGACCTGCAAAACCTAGATGGGAGGGCGTGCATACCTTGCCAAGGGTAGAACCATGAAATACGTGATATAATTAATGAAGGCTCCTTAGGGCATAGGGGATAGTCATAAAGGAGATCCAAAACATAACCTACGGTGGCACGTAGTTCTGAGATTTGGGGCGTAACCTGGGCCCCGAACCTAGTCAGTGTTAAATACTACTCCCAAAATATGCAACATACTCATAAGGTAACATACATGACATACAAGGGCCAGTTAAATTATGAAAATCATAGACATGTTGAGATACGTGAACTAGCCATGAAATAAGGCCCGTGAGTCGGCCAATGTCATAAATCATGAATCATACTTGACATGTGGGAATTTACCGATATTTAAACATACTTGAACTACATGAATTTATGGAAATCATGATCATAAAGGCATAGGTAATTGAAAACATGATTCTAAATCAAAAGTTCTCATCCTATTTGATAAACCATCACAACCAAACTCCCATAGATTTCTCATAATTTGGCACCTTAAGTTTAAAAAAAATGATACACACGATAAGGATTTAAATCAATGTAAAATCAGCCCATTAATTGATACCTATCAATTTAGACATGCTAAAACATAATCATATAAATTTCATGAATATTCATGCATTGGGTTAAAACTCCATAAGAGTTAAGTGATAGAATTCATTGATTAGGGAGAAATTGGGCATGGGTGTGGATTAAACAACCCATTCAAGGCCCTACATACCTAAGAGAAGCTGATTCTACAATCCCCCAGATTGCCTAAGGAAGAATTAATTAAGAACTTGAAGGCTAAGCTTGATCACCTCTCCAAAACCTCTAAACATGCATGCATGAGTTAGAGTGGGTTTAGAATTAACTTACCCTACTTAAAACTCACTATTCAGAGATTAAAATAACATATTATAGGGATATAGGACTTAGGAATTATGAAAAATCCCTTACTAAAATCGCAAATTTTTGCTGACTGCCAATCCCCATGAGGGACTGGACAACTTGTTACCAGGGCTAACGACTCTTGGCCTCAAGTCGTGGAGTTTACTGCCTAATTTAACTTAGGGGACCCCATGAGGGAACCCACGAATCATGGNATCCCAAATTGGTCTTTCATAACCCCCGGGCATGAGGGAACCCACGAATCATGGTGGCTGACTATGCCACGGATGACCTCACGAGTCGTGAGGTTTGACAATGACTCGTGCTCATGCTCGTGGACTCACCCAAAACCTTGCCAAGCCCTGCTTTACCATGAGTAACTTCATGACTCGTGGTCACTCCTCACGAGCCACTGCAAGGATTGTTCCGTGATCTGGTGTGAAATTTCAGCTTTTCACCGTTTTGACTCTCGTGTCTGATCCTTGGGTTCTCGGGGTATAACAATATATCTCCCTTGGGAACATTCGTCCTCGAATGTTATAAACATATAGAAAACTTAAAAACATGCAATCATCATATGCAAATACTAATCATGTAAACTGAAAACTAACGGAATGACTACCTCCAAAAAGAACTACATAGCTGACCCGAATTCAGACATCACATACATCTATCATAACATAAAACAAACTTTCGCAGATGAACTGTACATGGAAACTTATTAGAGAATTAGGGCAAAAACTAAAACCTCAAACTGATCATGAGTCGGTAGGGAACAACTGAGGGTATTTAGCAATCATATCTGCTTTGGCTTCCCATGTAGCTCCCTCAACATGCTGATTTCTCCATAACACCTTTACTAAAGCTACTTCTTTAATCCTTAGCTTCCGAACCTGACGATCCAAGATTGCAATTGGAATTTCCTTATAACTGAGACTATCTCTCACACCAACACTTTCCACCGAAATAACTAAAACATGATCACCAACCACTTTTTAAAGAGAAATACATGAAAGATGGGATGGACTGAAGCTAACTCAGAAGGTAATTCTAACTCATAAACCACTTTACCCACACGCCTCACAATTTGGTAATGGCCAACATAGCGGGGACTAAGTTTCCCCTTCTTCCCAAACCTCATCACTCCCTTCATGGGAGACACCTTCAAAAACACCCAATCATCGATTTTGAACTAAAGCTCTCTTCTTCTCACATCTGCATAAGACTTTTGGAGACTTCGAGCCATTTTCAACCTTTCTCTTATCAACTGAACTTTCTCCATGGCCTCATGAACCGAATCCGGACCCATCAATGCAACTTCATGAACCTCAAACCAACCAATGGGAGACCTACATCTCCGCCAATAGAGAGCCTCAAACGGAGCCATCTGGATACTATAATGGTAGCTGTTGTTGTAGGCAAACTTAATAAGAGGCAAGTGATCATTCCAACTACCTTTACAATCAATAACGCAGGCTCTCAACATATCCTCAAGAGTATGAATAGTACGCTCCACCTGCCCATCTATTTGCGGATGAAACGCCGTGCTAAGCATGACCTGAGTACCAAGTCCCTTTTGGAAAGATCTCCAGAACTGAGAGGTAAACTGAGTACCTATTTCCGATATGATGTACAAGGGCACTCCATGCAACCGAATCAACTCTCGAATGTATAACCTGGCATAATCCTCCACTGAATTAGTTGTTTTGATCGGTAGAAAATGAGTAGCCTTGGTCAACCTGTCCACCACAACCCAAATGGTGTCATATTGTCTACGGGTGCGAGGCAAACCTGTTATGAAGTCCATGTTGATTTCTTCCCACTTCTAAGTAGGAATGTTGATATTCTGAAGTACACCTCCTGGTCTTTGATGCTCAACCTTTACTTGTTGACTGTTCGGGCACTTGGAAACAAATTCCGAAATATCCCTATTCATGCCATTCCACCAATAGATTTCCCGCAAATCATGATACATCTTGGTGGAACCTAGATTGATAGAATATTTGGATCCATGAGCCTCATGCAACATCTGGCTCCTTAAATCATCCACATCCGAAACACATAAGCGACCTTGGTATCGAAGCATACCATCTCCCCCTTTGGAGAAAACTCTACTTTCTTATTTTGAATGGCGTCTTTCAACTTTATCAATGTTGTATCCTCATCTTGTCTACCCTTTAAATCAGTCACAAAGGACGATTCAGATCCGTTATGAACAACAACACCGCCATCGGTCGAGTCGACTAACCTAATTCCCAACCTTGCAAGTCGATGCACCTCCTTCACTAACTCCTTCTTCCCATCATCCACAGGCAACACACTCTCCGTAGAGAGCCTACTAAGTGCATCTGCTGCCATATTGGCTTTATTCGGGTGGTATAAGACACTCATGTTGTAGTCCTTAGGTATCTCCAACCACCTCCTTTGCGAAGATTGAGAACTTTCCGCGTGAACACATATTGTAAGATCTTTTGGTACATGAACACATCCACGTGGATCCCATACAAATAATGCCGCCATATCTTCAAAGCAAAAACCACCGCGGCCAATTCGAGATCATGGGTCGGGTAATTCTTCTCATCAACTTTCAGTTGTCTATAGGCATATGTTATAACTTTACCATGTTGCATCAACACACACCCAGTCCAATTCTTGACTCATCACAATACACCACGAGCCATTCGTACCCTAGGGTAAGGTCAATACCGGTGCTGAAGTAAGTCAAGCCTTTAGCTCTTGGAAGCCTCTTTCACAAGACTCCGACCATTGAAATTTCACCTTCTTTTGAGTCAATTTGGTCAAAGGTGTTGCAATAGATGAAAAACCCTCAAAAAATCTCCAGTAATAGACCGCTAATCCCAGAAAGCTCCTGATGTATGAAGGGTTCACCCATTTGGCCTAATTCTTTACCGCTTCTATCTTCTGAGAATTCACGTTTATACCTTCACTTGACACCACGTGACCCAGGGATGCTACTAAATTTAACCAAAACTTGCACTTGCTAAAATTGGCATATCGCTGGCTATCCTTGAGAGTCTGAAGTACTACTCTCAGATGAGCGGCATGCTCCTCCTCGCTCCTAGAGTATATCAAGATGTCATCGATGAATACAATCACGAACATGTCCAGATATGCCTTGAACACCCTGTTCATTAGGTCCATAAAAGCTGCAGGGGCATTGGTTAGTCCAGAAGACATAAAAACGAATTTGTAATGACCATACCGAGTCCTGAAAGCAGTTTTTGGGATGTCGCTCTCCCGAACCCTGAGCTAGTGATACCCAGACCTGAGATATATCTTGAAGAAACACCTGGCATCCTGAAGCTGATCAAATAAGTCATCAATCCTAGGTAAAAGGTATCTCTTCTCTACGGTAACCTTGTTCAACTACCTATAATCAATACACATTCGAAGAGAACCATCTTTCTTCCAAATGAATACGACCGGTGCATCCCATTTAGACTTACTCGGTCTAATGAAACCCTTATCTAACAAGTCCTTTAACTGATCCTTTAACTCCTTTAGCTCGGTTGGAGTCATTATGTAGGGAGGAATAGATATGGGCTGACTGTCAGGTAGGAGGTCAATCCCAAAATCAATCTCTCTCTCGGGAGGAACACCTGGTAAATCATCTAGAAATACCTCGGGATACTCATATACCACGGGGACTGACTGAATAGTCGGGGTCTCGGATGTAATATCCTTAACCCTAACTAAATGATAAATACAACCCTTGGAGATTATTTTCTTGGCATTGATATAGGAGATGAAGCGACCTACAGGCATGGTGGAACTACCCTTCCATTCGAAGGCTGACTCACCCGGAAAGCAGATTTCCACCGCACGGGTTCTACATTTAATAGAAAAATAACTTACAAACAACCAATCCATACCAAAAATAACATCAAAGTAAGTCATAGCTAATTCTACTAGGTCTGCGGAGGTGACCTTATGCAACACTGTGATGGGGCGACCTCTATATACCCGCCTAGTTACAACTGAATCACCAACCGGAGTAGAAATTAGGTATCGCTCTAACAAAATTTCAAGACTTGACTCCAAAGCTACTAGCAATTTAAAGGGTCACAAAAGACAAGGTAGATCTTGGACCTAACAAGGCATAACCATCAATATGAAAGACTCGCAACATACCCGTAACAACATTGGGAGAAGTCTCCTGCTCCTGTCGAGAGGCAAGTGCATGAAACCTGTTTTGGCGCTGACTGCCAGCTGAACTAGCCGAAGCACCCTGCTGAAAAGGGTGTCCCAAAGGAGCTGCTGAGCTAGCGACTGGGGAATGGGACCCACCACCCCTTGACATGGTTGAAGGACAATCCCTGAGTCTGTGTCCGGGTTTGCCACACCTGAAACAAGCATCCGAGCTAATTAAACACCTTTTTGGGTGGTTTTTGCCACAACTTGCACAAGTTGGAAAGGTACGCTCTGTCCGCATACTACCCTGACCCCTCGAACCTGAAGACCTACTCCTCTGGTCATCTTGTGGTCTAGATGGGGTGCGAGCTGAGGATGGTAGTGGTGCAATAGATCTGTACTGAGACTGTTGGTGATGCCCACCTCCTGGCCTCGACTGGGAGAACCTTTAGCTATCAGTCCTGACCCTCTTGGTCTCTCTCTCTCTCATATGAGCTGCCTTCATCTGCTGGGCATAAATGACNATAAATGACTATCCGTGGGTAATCGATGTCCTAGTGAAGCATAGCTGTCTTGCAGTCTTTTTCTAGACATTCAGCCACCCCATGCACGAAATTTCTCACTCATGCAATCTAGTCGACCACCAACTCTGAGGCGTATTTTTACAAGTGAGTGAACTCAAGAGAAAACTCCAACATGGTTATATTTCCCTGCTTGAGATTTATGAACTCCACTGCCTTCAACTAATGTGGAACTCATCCCAACTAATAGGGCCCGCTCTCGCTGCCCTGCTATCCTCCACTACTTGTACCAGATATGGGCGACCCCCTTGAGCTGATAGGAGGCCAAATCAACACACTCCCTATTTGTCACCCCCATGACCTAGGTGACCTTTAAAATCCCCTCGATAAACTCATGTGGATCCTCGTCCACCTTTGAACCCGTGAACTCAGGAGGGTTCATCGTCAAGAAATCCCTCACCCTAGCTGCCGTTGCATTCCCATTATGAGGGTAATGCGCCACTGTCTGGTTATGGACCTGGGTAGCCATGGCCTGTGCCAGCATCTGAATCACTGCCCTAAACTCAGCGTGGACAGCTGGCTCTGGTGCGTGCTCCTCATGAACAGATGGGGCTAGCTGATTACCATCACCATTGGCACCCTTAGGACCGTTACCATTTCTATTTCTTTGGATGTTCACTTGGCGTGGAGGCATAATTCTACAAACGTGAATAGCATGAATTAGAAGGATAGAATGACATTTCATCACACGACATAGATCATGAAAGAAGGGAACATTTCCTAAACTTCTCGTAGCCTCTTCGTCATAAGTGTGGCGTGCTTCACACCTATGAAAAAGACTTTTCTTAATGCGGCTTTTGGACACCCGAGGAAACTTCAAACCTATGGCTCTGATACCAAGTTTGTCACAACCCAAATGTACACCCGAATCATAAACATTGGACAAGGAGCCTCGAGAGACGCCAAGTCGACCCATGAAATGAGCATACATCTAATTATTTCACAAAAGTGGAAGACTTAACATAAGGAAATGAAATCATAACATAATAACGGAGAAAAGACAATACATGATCCATACGTGATGGCTGAATACAACTTATAGTTTGAAAAGCCTCTAATCATGAAAGACGGGTTAATGGGATAATACCCCAACTAACCCTACAATACTGAAACTGAAAGAGAATAATAGAGTCTGAACATATGGCCCTCGGAACATGAGGACTCACCAAATAAGCTGATAGCGAACTCTGAAGAGCTACTGAGGAGGGTGAGCCTGAGAGCCGAGTCCTGTATAATGAGACGATATAGTATAGAAATTATGCGGGTCAGTACCTGGAATGTACCGATATGCAAGGTAAGTAAAAAAAACATTTTACTTGTACGACATGTAAATACTACAAGCATGAGTGAAGTGAGAGAAGACAGCTATACCAGCTTAACATTTTACTTGTATGACATGTCGTACAAATGACCATAAATGCTGAAATGACCATAAGGGTGAAGAAAGGGAAAAGTTTAGTTTTGGGGTCTCTTGCCCCTATTTCTGAAGGAGCAGCGGATAAATGTGGAGGTAGTTGGTTATGGACCATGGTATGACCCAAAAGGGCTTGATGTGATGAAGACAAAGGAGACCGAGGACATACATGGTCCTATGTTTTCTATCAATGCGCGCAATATGGGCATTGATAATGTTCTGAGTCACTTGTACGACATGTAAATACTACAGTTGAGGATGAGTGAAGTGAGAGAGGACAGCTATACCATCTTAATGTGGACTATCCATTGAGTGAGCATTTGAGAGCATTCTATAGAGTTAGTCCTAGTTTTGAGGAGCCCTTAGATGATGATGATGTCATAGATGAGGAACATGCTAGAGTAGACTCTTATTTAGAGTCTGATGATGATGGAGATGACTTTGAGATAGAGGAAATTGCTTTCCCCAAACAGACGATGAGGATTAGAGGCCCAAGAAGTTATTCTCACTCTTTTACTTATGATTTATTACTTTAGCACTGAAGACAATGCTACTGATTAATTGTGGGGCAGGAGAAGTAAACTTCATTAAACCATGTATGCTTTCATTGCTAAATTTGTTCATAGTGGGCCTAGATTTTTTTGTGATTCATGAATTATCCTGCTAACTTTTAGTATTTTTTTAAATAGTACCTTTTGTGATGTTTTTGGTTTTGTTTTTATTTGGATTACCCCGGTTTTTATTTTCGGTACTTTTCAGTGGATAGTCCCTTAGAACCGAGTGGAGGGTCCAGATTTTTTTATGTCATATTCATGACTGTTCCAGATGATGGATGGATAACGACCGTTTTAAGGGAAAAATTAGTTATTAGGAGAGAAAGAACTTGAAACCTTGTGAATTCTAGGTGCTTCACTTAAAGTATCATTGAGACTTTATGAAATTCACTCAAAAATGCATGAAAATGGTAGAAATACTTAGAATTTTTGCACGTGACTCCTATGCTTGAAAAATTAGGCTTAATTATGTGAGATATTAAATATGGATATATGTGTTCATGTAATCTTGATAGCCAATATGGAACCATTTTGTGCTATTATGAGACTGACATTTTTTTGTATACTCCATGCTTGTAATTTGACATCTAGAACTTTCCCGGTGTATGCAAAACAAAATGAGGATGTTGGATCTGGGAGGTGATATAGGCATTTATTTGGTATCCTATTTGTATCTCTATTTTACCTATCTTGATATAATTATCCTAGTTAGACATTTTGAGCCTTAGCATAGTTCTTTTGATATCCATATTACAAGCTTAATCTCTTTTTATTATATTGACTTTTATTTGGTTCAAATGACTCCTAGAGCACTTTAACTGAAAATTTTGCATAAAAGGATAGTAAGTGGAGAAAAGAGAGGAAAATCTAACATGTGGAAATTAGAAGGAAAGAAAAGGGTTAAAAATTGCTAAACAAGGAAGGTGATGTTGTGGGGAAGAAAAAAGATGAATGAATGAAAAAAAGAACTAAAATAAGAAAATTGTGAATGAGCTTAATTTTGAAAATTCCCTATTAGTTGCCTAAGTTGAAAATTGAGAAATAAAAGAAGGTATAAGGAGAAAAATAGGATATTGAAGAATGTGCTTAGAAAAAGTCTAAGAGTTGTGAAGTATTAAAGTACTTAGGGAGATTAATCACTATCTTGGCCAAATAGTTCCTACCCGTCCCTTGGCCTACATTACAACCATTTTATGTCCTAGATTGTATTATAATGTACTAATATTAGTGGAGTATTTACTCTAAGGGAATGCCTATGGATCGTCTTTTGCACGCATGTTGAGTTCTTGGGGAGAGTGAGTGATTTTGTTCTATCTATGCCCAAGTTTAAATTATAATATATCATGTGAGTGAAAGGGAATCTCTTTAAATGGTGAGGGGAACATAATGGTAAGATTTTGGTGTATCATGATTGCTAAATTACTTGTGATTCATGTTTGTCCAAATACTAGAAGCTAAGTGATTTCAAACTTTGATCTTTGAATGTTGATCTTATATGCATGTTGGGTGAGTTGTTGAGGCTTGATTGATTTGTCTAATGATCCTAAGTGTAAGTAGACCTATTCAAAGGGTGAATTTTGTGATAAAAATTGAGAAGGAAAGTGGTAGATTATTCAAGGACAAACAATAGTTTATGTGTGGAGTGGTGATGAAGGGCGTATTTATGCATTTGTTTACCATATTTTGCCGATCCTTAGCTATGTTTTGAGAAAAAATTATGTGTGTTTTCTTTGGTTTTATATGATATTTGTGAAAAAGAGGCTAACAAAAATGATTACATGCTTACGATCGTAAAAGTGATTAATTTGGACTTGTTTATAGCTTTTGGAGCAAAGATAGAAAAATTGGATTGAGCAAGGAAAGATTCAAGAAAGTTAGGACCACGCCGACATGCCAGGGCAAGGGCTTGTGCATTGAACATGCCATACCTGCACACTAAGAGTTGCGATGCGGCGCCCTTACCTGTGGTATGCCAGGCGTAGTATGCCACACTGTCCGAATGATCTAGAGTCCAATCCCAGTTTGAATAGGAACAGAAGCTGCAAAATCCAATTCTAATCCAAGCAGGAACGATAAATGCTTAATCTACTATTATATAAATCCTCTCTTAACATGTCTTAGTCTTGCACTGTTGCAGATTTAGACATTGTGAAAATTAGTGTAACTTAGTCGAATATTTGTTGGAGAATTCATCAAGTTCTTGTGATTCAATTAAGCTTTGGATATTTGTTAACTAATTTCATATTATAGTAAGTATTTCATTATGATGTCTTCTACATCTTATGTTATTATTTTCTCAAACATGAGCGGCTAAATCTTTTGAAGCTAGGGATGTGGGAACCAAGATGGATTAACAGAAGTAGGCAAAATAAAATAGTGATTCTTGAATGGTTAATTGAGTGGACTATTATTCTCTTTGTTTTTGATATTTAATCACCAGTATCTTAAACTGTCTCGACCAAAGAATTTAAAGTTAGAAAAATAGAATAATAGTGGTAATTTGAGGCTACCAACACCTTATCTAATTAACTTGAGCTCTAACCAGGGATAGTTAATCCACTACTTATGGCGAGGGAAAAATATACACACCTAAAGTCCGAGAGGATTTAGGTGAAATTTATATATGAAGGTTGAGAGATATTAGATAAACTTAATATTTTAGGTCTTACACAAAATTCTCCAGGATAGATGATGATTACACATTTATTTGCCATATATTTCCAATGCTTAGGAATGTTTTGAAAACAATTGTCTGTGTTTTCTTTGGTTCTATGTGACATTTGTGAAAAAGATATAGCACACATTATCAGATTTTTACAGGAACAAAAACGATGGATTTTTACTTGTTTATATCTTTTGGAGCACTGATAGGAAAATCAGATTGAGCAAGACAAGATTCAAGCAGGTTAGCACCGCACCGACATGCAAGGGCAAGGCCCTGCATGTCGCACAAGCCCTACAAGTGCATCAAGAGGTTCGATTCAACGCCCTAACCAGTGCTATTCCAGGCGCGACATGCCATACTATCCAGAAGGCCAAGATGCCAATACCAGTTCGATTCGGAACAGAAGCTGCAAAACTCTATTCTAATCCAAGTAGGAACAATGAAGACTTAATCTAATACTATATATACCCTTGCTTAGTATTTCTTAGGAGTGTAATTGAGTCCCATTATTTTCCAACGTAATCCATTATTGTCCGATTTTTGGTGCACTTTTGGGGATTAACACATTGTGCATTATAGTCGCATTTGTATAGTTAAATAATTGTTGGAAGAATTCATCATGCTGTTGTGATTCAATTTATCTTTGGAGATTTGTTAAATAATTTCATATTATAGTTAGTATTTCATTATGATTTCTTCTACATATTATGTTATTATTTTCATGGACATGAGCGGCTAAATCTCTTAAGCTAGGGTTGTGGGAACCATGATGAATTAATGGAAGTAGGAAAAATAAAATAGTGATA
This sequence comes from Datura stramonium, assembly GCA_018107945.1. Classification (NCBI taxonomy): domain Eukaryota; kingdom Viridiplantae; phylum Streptophyta; class Magnoliopsida; order Solanales; family Solanaceae; genus Datura; species Datura stramonium. The sequence goes on from JACEIK010001904.1 coordinate 30,945, forward strand.
CTTGAATGGTTAATTGAGTGGACTATTATTCTCTTTGTTTTGATATTAAATCGTCAGTATCTTCAACTTGCTCGACCAAAGAGTTTTAACTTAGAAAAAAGAGAATAATAGTGGTAATTTGAGGCTACCAACCCTCATCTAATTAACTTGAGCTCTAACCAGGGATTGTTAATCCAATACATATGACGGGGCCAAAATAAACACACCTAAAATCTGAGAGAATTTAGGTGAAATTAATCTATGAAGGTTGAGAGACGTTAGATAAACTTAATCTTTTAGGTATTACACAAAATTCACCAGGATAGATGATGAAGGGAATATTTACACATTCATTTGCCATATTTTACCCGTGCTTAGCTGTGTTTTGAAATAAATTGTGTGTGTTTTCTTTGGTTTTATATGACATTTGCGAAAAAGAGATATCAGAGATTATTAGATGTTTACATGCATAAAAGTGATGGATTTTTACTTGTTTATATCTTTTGGAGCACTGATTGAAAAATCAGATTGAGCAAGACAAGATTTAAGCAAGTTAGCACTGCACCGACACGCCAGGGCAAGGGCCTGCACTTCGCACATTCCATACCAGCGCATCAAGAGGGGCGATGCAGTGCCCTAACCGATGATATTCCAGGCGCGATATACCACACTATCAAGATGGCCCAGATGCCAATCCCAGTTTCACTAGGAACAAAAGCTGCAAATCCCAATTCTAATCCAAGTAGGAACAATGAAGTTTTAATCTACTACTATATATACCCTTGCTTAGTATTTCTTAGGACTGTCATTGAGTCCCACTATTGTCTTGCATAGTCCATTATTGTCCAATTTTGTGCGCATTGTTAGGGATTAAAACATTGTGCATTATAGTCTAATTTGTATAGTCAAATAATTGTTGGAAGAATTCATCATGTTGTTGTGATTCAATTTAGATTTGGAGATTTGTTAAACAATTTCATATTATAGTTAGTATTTCGTTATGATTTCTTCTACATCTTATGTTATTTCTTTCGTAGACATGAGCGGCTAAATCTCTTAAGCTAGGGTTGTGGGAACCTTGATGGACTAATGGAAGTAGGCAAAATAAAATAGTGATTCTTGAATGGTTAATTGACTGGACTAATATATCGTCTTTGTTTTTATATTTAATCGCCAGTATCTTCAACTTGCTCGACCAAAGAGTTTGAACTTAGAAAAAGAGAATAATAGTGGTAATTTGAGGCTACCAATCCTCATATAATTAACTTGAGCTCTAACTAGGGATAGTTAATTCAATACTTATGGAAAGGCCAAATACACACCTAAAGTCCGAGAGAATTTAGGTGAAATTCATCTATGAAGGTTGAATGACGTTAGATAAACTTAATCTTTTAGACCTTACACAAAATTTACTGGGATAGATGATGAAGGGTGTAATTGCACATTTATTTGCCATATTTTTCTCATGCTTAGCTATGTTTAAAAAACAAATTGTGTGTGTTTTCTTTTGTTTTGTATGACATTTGTGAAAAAGAGATAGCAGACATTATTAGATGTTTACATGCAAAAAAGTGATGGATTTTGACTTGTTTATATCTTTTGGAGCACTGATTGAAAAATCAAATTGAGCAAGATAAGATTTAAGCAAGTTAGCACTGCACCGACACGCCAGGGCAAGGGCCTGCACGTCGCACATTGCATACCAGCGCATCAAGAGGGGAAATGCAGTTCCCTAACAGATGATATTCCAGGCGCGATATGCCACACTATCCAGACGGCCCAGATGCCAATCCCAGTTTCACTAGGAACAGAAGCTGCAAATCCCAATTCTAATCCAAGTAGGAACAATGAAATTTTAATCTACTACTATATATACCCTTGCTTAGTATTTCTTAGGACTGTCATTGAGTCCCACTATTGTCTAACATAGTCCATTATTGTCCAATTTTGTGTGCACTTTGGGGATTAAAACATTGTGCATTATAGTCAAATTTGTATAGTCAAATAATTGTAGGAAGAATTCATCATGTTGTTGTGATTCAATTTAGCTTTGGAGATTTGTTAAACAATTTCAATATATAATTAGTATTTCATTATTATTTCTTCTACATCTTATGTTATTTCTTTCATAGACATGAGCGGCTAAATCTCTTAAGCTAGGGTTGTGGGAACCATGATGGACTAATGGAAGTGGGCAAAATAAAATAGTGATTCTTGAATGGTTAATTGAGTGGACTAATATTGTCTTTGTTTTGATATTTAATCACCAGTATCTTCAACTTGCTCGACCAAAGAGTTTGAACTTAGAAAAAGAGAATAATAGTGGTAATTTGAGGCTACAAATCCTCATATACTTAACTTGAGCACTAACCAGGGATAGTTAATTCAATACTTATGGCATGACAAAAATATACATACCTAAAGTCCGAGAGAATTTAGGTTAAATTCATCTATGAAGGTTAAGAGACGTTAGCTAAACTTAATTTTTTAGGTCTTACACAAAATTCACCAGGATAGATGATAAAGGGCATATTTACCCATTCATTTTCTATATTTTTCCCATGCTTAGCTATGTTTTGAAAACAAATTGTGTGTGTTTTCTTTGGTTTTGTATGAAATTTGTGAAAAAGAGATTGGACACATTATTAGATGTTTACAGGCACAAAAGTGATGGATTTTTACTTTTTTATATCTTTTGGAGCACTGATTGAAAAATCAGATTGAGCAAGACAAGATTCAAGCAAGTTAGCACCGCACCGACACGCCAGGGCAAGGGCCTGAACGTTTCACATGCCATACCATCGCATCAAGAGGTGCGATGCACTGCCCTAACCTATGCTATACCAGGTGCGATATGCCACACTATCCAGACGGCCCAGATGCCAATCCAAGTTAGACTAGGAACAGAAGCTGTAAAATCCAATTCTAATCGAAGTTGGAACAATTATATCTTAATCTACTACTATATATACCCTTGCTTAGTATTTCATAGGAGTGTCATTGAGTCCAACTATTGTATAACATAGTCCATTTTTGTCCGATTTTGTGTGCACATTTGGGGATTAAACCATTGTGCATTATAGTCGATTCCATATAGTCAAATAATTGTTGGAACAATTCATCATGTTGTTGTGATTCAATTTAGCTTTGGAAATTAGTTAAACAATTTCATATTATATTTAGTATTTCATTATGATTTATTCTACATCTTATGTTATTATTTTCATAGAGATGAGCTGCTAAATCTCTTAGGCTAGGGTTGTGGGAACCATGATGGATTAATGGAAGTAGGCAAAATAAAATAGTGATTCTTGAATTGTTAATTGAGTGGACTATTATTCTCTCTGTTTTGATATTTAATCGCCAGTATCTTCAACTTTCTCGACCAAAGAGTTTGAACTTAGAGAAAGATAATAATAGTGGTAATTTGAGGCTACCAACCCTCATCTAATTAACGTAAGCTCTAACCGAGGATAGTTAATTCAATACTTATGGCAAGGACAAAATATACACACCTAAAGTCCGATAGAATTTAGGTGAAATTCATCTATTAAGGTTGAGTGACGTTAGATAAACTTAATCTTTTAGGCCTTACACTAAGTTCACCGGGATAGATGATGAAGGGTGTATTTACACATATATTTTCCATATTTTTCCCATGCTTAGCTATGTTTCGAAAACAAATTGTGTGTGTTTTCTTTGGTTTTGTATGGAATTTATGAAAAAGAGATAGAACACATTATTAGATGTTTATAGGAAAAAACGTGATGTATTTTTACTTGTTTATATCTTTTGGAGCACTGATAGAAAAATCAGATTAAGCAAGACAAGATTCAAGCAAGTTAGCACCGCACCGACATGCCAGGGCAAGGGCCTGCATGTCTCACAAGCCATACCAGTGCATCAAGAGGCGCAGTGCAATGGCCTAACATGTGCTATGCCAGGCGCAACATGCCACACTATCTAGACGACCCAGATGCTAATCCCAGTTCGACTAGGAAGAGAAGCTGCAAAACTGAATTCTAATCCAAGTAGGAACAATGAAGTCATAATCTAATACTATATATACCCTTGCTTAGTATTTCTTAGGAGTGTTATTGAGTCCCACTATTGTCCAACATAGTCCATTATTGTCCAATTTTTTGTGCACTTTTGGGGATTAAAACATTGTGCATTATCGTCGAATTTGTATAGGTGAATAATTGTTTGAAGAATTCATAATGTTCTTGTGATTCAATTTAGCTTTGGAGATTTGTTAAACAATTTCATATTATAGTTAGTATTTTATTATGATATCTTCTACATCTTATGTTATTATTTTCATAGACATGAGAGGCTAAATCTCTTAAGTTGAGGTTGTGGGAACCATAATGGATTAATGGAAGTAGGAAAAACAAAATAGTGATTCTTGAATGGTTAATTGAGTGGACTATTATTCTCTTTGTTTTGATATTTAATCGCCAGTATCTTCAACTTGCTCGACCAAAGAGTTTGAAGTTAGAAAAATAGTATAGTAGTTGTAATTTGAGGCTACCAACCCTTATCTAATTAACTTGAGCTCTAACCAAGGATAGTCAAGCGAAGACTTATGGCAAAGACAAAATATACACACCTAAAGTCTGAGAGGATTTCAGTGAAATTCATCTATATAGATCGAGAGACGTTAGATGAACTTAATCGTCACTCTTACATAAAATTCACCAGGATAGATCACTAATAAAATAAGCCTACTACAATATAAAATCATGGGGAACACAATTCTAGTTTTATCTTAATAATTTGATTACAACTTAATCATTGCCTAGAATTATTTCTTTTTCATTTTATTTGCAATCTCCATTTTGAAATATTGACTACATATTAATTTAATCATCGTTAACATATATTTTTTTCCTATATCCTGTGAGATCGACCCCAACCTATTTGATTTTCTATATTAGGCAGTGACTACTTTATACTTTATTTAGGCGTGATCAAATTTTGGTGCTTGGGGAATACGGTGTTGAAATAGTTCATTGGCTTTTAAAATTGGATTGTAGTCCTTATCTCATGATTTGCGTTTTTGTTTTCTTTTTGTTTTGTCACATTTTAGAATGGAAAACCCTGTGGCACAGATTAATCTCCCATCAGAGGAGATAATTGAGGCATAAAAGGATCGAAGCCAAGCTCCAAGTAGAAGAAGCTCGACTAGTTGAAGTAGCTAGGAGAGCTAAGACTACAAATCTTGTTGCCGCTTTGACGAAAAGGAACCGACAAAACCCTCCTCGACATCGTGGACATAATGTTTTAAAGAATGTGTTCTTTGAGGGGGAGGTTGAACAAGAGGAAGTTGGTTACACGGGAGCCATTATGCCACACCCACAACCAGAAAATTCTAAGTTCGATGTGATGAGTGCATGATGCAGTTGCTGAGCATGAAGGTTTTAGTCAATGGTTTGTCTGTCGAAGAACAAAACCAGCACCTGATAAATTTCACTGGGATCTGCAATACCTACAGACTACCTGGGGTCTCTCTAAAGGCTATTAGACTCTGATTATTTTCATTCTCACTAGCAGGGGAAGCTATGCTGTGGCAGAATGAGATTCCACAAGAGTCTATTACAACCTTGGGCAGAGCTAACTACAGCTTTCTTATAGAAATTTTTCCCACCCTCACTGATGATTCAATTTAGGGATGAAACTAATAATTTTAGAAAACTACCTGGGGAAGCCTTACATGAGGCATGGTTGGGATTTCAAGAAGAAGCTAAATAAGTATCCTAATCACAAGCTTCCTGAAGAGGTCCTTTTGGAAGAATTTTAGAGGTCACTAAGTGCCTGAAACAAAGTTTTAGCAGAGGAGATAGCAGAAGGGTCCATGATGACCCACACTTTTGGAGAAGCCAGTGAAATACTGGATAAGATTACAAAGACCAATAGGGCATGGCTTACCAGAGAGTCCGAGCTCACTGCAATAACTATTCTATAGGGATTACAACAGAGCAGTAGAAAAAGGAAGAAGAATGGGACCAAGACATGACCCATATCAAGACCTAGTTGGAATTGATCACCAAGCACCTAACTAGACTAAATACACAGAGGGTGCATGCGGTTAATACGCAAAATAAGGGACCCAGGTATGAGGATAACTATCTAAATGTAGAAGAGGAAGCAAACTTTTTGAACAATCAGGGGGATTTCTAGGCCAACACTCAAGGGTCTAACAAAGACTCTTTGCATCAAGGCCAAGGAAATCATGGTCGAAACTACTACGAGAAAAACAACTATGATTGTTCTGGGCTAGAGATAGGGACCAAGGTGAACGGAGGAATAGAGACTCCCCTAAGAATGATAGGAATGGAGTGTATATTCCTCGAAGATCAAGGGATCCTACTGTGAACAACTGTAGAACCACATGGTTAGAAGATATGATGAGTCGAATGATGAAAAAGGATGATTCCACTGAGGTAGGAGCTAAAGAGATGAGGGATTAGCTTTCAAGATTGAGTCAGTTGGTGGACTCACATTCAACCTCCATCAAAAAATTAGAGCAGCAGGTGGGGAAAATATCGGCAATGCTAAGTCAGAGGCAAAAAGAGCACTATACCTAGTGAGAATGTTCCCAACCCTGGAAATGAGGGTCATTACATGTAACCATGATCCTGACAGGTATCTTGGTGAATTCTAAGTAATCAAGATACTTATATCATGCCGTAATGTTAAATCAAGCACCACTTGGGCCGCGATCCAATGTAATTTAATTTTTGATTTTTTAGAGTTGATATGTTTGTTCAAGTATGCAGGAATTAAGTCATAAACCACAAAAGAATTTTTGTTCATGAATGTTGGAAAGGGGGTGCACAAAAAGTCGGCCCTACAGCGCATAGAGAGGCGAGATGCGCAGGCCAAACAGCATAAGGCTGGGTGCAATGTGCAGCACCATCCACGCATGAGCTGGCACGATGCACAGAAATGGCAGAGTAGGAAAGGGCACGATGAGCAGGGGGTATTTTGGGCAAAAATTTTCGATCAAAGTTGGTCAAACTCGAAATGTGGGTTCTTTAAAAGTGCAAAACCTTTTTTTCTCCCACTTCTCCTCCAAGGCGCACCGCACACCCCTATATTCTCTCAAATTTTTCTCCAAAAACTTCATCTTTATCACAAAGGTCAAAGTTTGAACTCACTTTGCTTCTAGAACTAACTCAACCAGGTTTATTTGGGTCAGCATGGATCATATGCAATTTAGCAATCAAGATATACCAAAATCTTACCATATTTTTTGGCGAGATGCCCTTTCATTCACAATATATATAACAATATTGACTTGGGCATAGACAATCAATTTCCGTTCACTCTCCCAAAGAACTCAACGTTCATGCAAAGGACGACCCATAGACTTGCCCTTAGTATAGTACTCCACTAATATAAAATATCGAATCTATGATCAATTAGGACTTAAAATATTTGTAATGTAGGATAAGGGATGGGTAAGAACTATTTGACCAAGATAGTGACTAATCTCACTAAGCACTTTAATACTTCACAACTCTTTCAATTTTTTAAGCACATTCCTCAATCCTCCTATTTTTTTCTGCTTATACCTCCTTTTATTTTCAATTAAAATAAGATGACTAGTAGGGAATTTTTAACATTAAGCGCATTCACTAATTTTTTATTCTGGATTCATTTTATTTTTCAAACATTAAAATTTTTTCATCCCCACTAATTTCACTCTCCTTATTTTGCATTTTTCACCCTTTACTTTTCCTCTAATTTCCACACTTTATTTTCCCTCTTTTATCTACTTGAGCTCCTTTGATGCAAAATTTTCAAATAAAATGCTCTAGGGGTCATTTGGATCAAATAAAAGTCAATATAGAACAAAAGGGATTAAGCTTGTAATATGACTAACAAAAGAATAGGCTAAGGCTCAAAGTGGATAACTAGGATAATCACATAAAGGTAGGTAAAATAGGATACAAATAGGCTAACAAGAAAATTCCTATATCACATCCTAAATTCAACATCCTCATTTCGGTTTGCACATACACCAGGTAAGTTTTAGACATTAAATTTCAAACATGGAGTAAACAATTAAAATGTCACTCATACAATGGAATAAATGGCTTAATAATGCAATCAACATTACATCAACACATATATCCATATTGCATGCATAACAAAATTAAGCCCAGTTTTTTCAAGCTTAGGAGTCAAGTTCCAAAAGTCTAAGTGTTTCTACCTTTTTCATGCAATTTTTGAGTAATTTCACAAAGCATCAATAATACCTAAGTGAAGCACCTAACATTTGTAAGGTTTCAAGTTGTTGTTCTCCTAATGACTAATATTTTTCTTAAGACGGTCATCATCCATCATCAGGAAAATTCATGACGATAACTAAAAAAAGTCTAGATTCTCTAATCGGTTTAAGGGACTATCCACCAGAAAAGTAGCGAGAATAAAAATAGGGAGAACCTAAATAAAGACAAAACATCATAGAAAACAAAAAAAAATATATCACTACAAGATACTAGGATAAGTCATGAATCACAAAGAAAAATTAGGCCCACCATGAACAAATTTAGCAATGAGAGAATACATGGTCTACATGAAGTTAACTTCTCCCACCCCATATTTAATCCGTAGCACTGTCCTCAGTGCTAAAATAATAAAGCATAAGTAAAAGAGCAAAAGAATAACTTCCTGGGCCTCTAGTCCATATCTTAAGTGGGATGTTCTTGCTTTGCTGTAGGCTAGGCATGGTGCTTCTCTCACCGCGGCCTTACGCTTTCCTTGTCTCACCTCTCCGTGTTGAGCTTGGCTGATGCATTGTGCAGCTTCCATAACTAAGTAGTATCACAAGAACTTGATGAAATCTCCANCTTACGCTTTCCTTGTCTCACCTCTCCGTGTTGAGCTTGGCTGATGCATTGTGCAGCTTCATGTTGAGCGCTGCTTTCTAGCCTTATCTTGACCCCTACATTTCAGTTATCTACTTTGTGACTTGTTTCCTGCATACTTGAGCGAAAAAAAATAAAACCTAAGTTATCTTGGGTTGCCTCCTAAGTAGTACTTGATTTAACATCATGGCACGATGCAGATCCCTTGATTACTCAGACTTCATCAAGATATATCTCCTCCATCTCCTTCAACTTCTCAATATTACCAAAATAGTGCTTCACCCTCTGTCTATTCACTTTGAATCTTGTTCCATCCTTGGTTTCAAGCTCTATTGCTCCACGTGAGAACACTTGAATGAATTTGAATGGTCCTGACCACTTTGACATGAATTTTCCTAGAAACAAGTGGAGTCTGGAGTTGTAGCAACACTAAGTCCCCAAGCGTGAAGTCCTTTTTCTCAATCTTCCGATCATGGTAAAGCTTTATTCTTTCTTTGTATATTGCAGTATTCTCATAAGCCGTCAATCTAAATTCATCCATCTCATCGAGTTGGGTGAGTCTAAGATTCACGGCCTCTTTCCAATTTAGATTTAACTTCTTTAGTTCCCACAAGGCCTAATGTTCTAGCTCCATAGGTAAATGACTTGATTTCTCGTAGACGATATGATATAGTGACACACTTATAGGTGTTTTGAATGTTGTGTGATATGCCTATAAAGCATCATCTAATCTTCTTGACCATTCTATTATGTTGTCATTAATTCTCCTGGCTAGAATTGTCTTAATCTCCCGATCTGATACTACTACATGTCCACTTGTTTGCGGGTGGTAAGGTGTTGCCACCTTATTCTTGACTCCATATTTCTCAAGTAAGTCATAAAATAACCTAGTGCAGAAGTGTGATCCACCATCACTAATGACTTTTCTTGGAGTGCCAAATCTAACAAAGATGTTCCTTCAAAAGAATGCAATGATTAACCAACTCTCATTATTTGGAAGTGCCATATCTTCCAACCACTTAGAGAAAAAATCGACTGCCACCAATATGTACCTCATCCTAAAAGAACTTACAAATGTGCCCATGAAATAAATACCCCAGACATCAAACAACTCTACCTCAGGAATGGGTGTCAAAGTAGCTCGTGTTTCTGAGACACTCCTCTCTCGCATTGACATTTATCACAAACCTTTGCAAAATCATGAGAATCTCTATGAATAGTAGGCCAATAGTTACCACACTGTAATATCTTTTGTGTTGTGTGAATGCCACTGGTATACCCTCCAGTGGGATATGAATGACATGCCTCAAGAATGTAAAACATCTCATTTTCTAGGACACACTTTCAAATTATATTGTCAGCACAAACTCTAAATAAATATGGCTCATGTCATGCCCCAAAACTGGGGTAGGGTGCAACTGGCACTCGATTCATGATTGATCAAGAAGTCGACTATATAGAGTCTGAAAATATAACACTAAGGCCGACCAAGCCACCTGTCACAACCAAGATAAATAATGGACCCATAAGGTCTAGATAATAACGAATAAGCAACCTGGAAAGCCAACAAGGCTGCAATAAAGCTAAATAGAGCAAAGAAAAACCAACACGACTACATAACAAAAACTACTATACAAATTAGTCCACATCAGCCTCTATAGAGTATACAAACTGAAATGCACGGTACAGGGCCCCAACCTACCTATGCTATACAAAATACTCAAATTAGTCAAAACATGGACATGGCTCCCGGAAGAGAGGAGCATACCACTATTTCGCTAAAATCTGGCTCCTACTGCATCTGATGATCTAAGCCTCGGCCTGTACCCACAACATGATTGCAGAAGGGGTCCCTAGATAAAGGGACGTCAGTTCGGATAAATATACTGGTATGTATGGATAAAAACTATAAACATACAAGATAAAAATTATAATTGAGCCAGAAATAAGGAATAGTAACAACCAGAAATTCTAAAAACCGAAACCTGACAATTACTCAGTATTGAAGTGTAAATACAACCATCTAATGCACACTAAAAATTATAACTGAAATGTTGGCAGCCAACCGACCATAAAACTCATCCACCTGGTGTACCATACTGGGGTAAAAATAAAAATGCCTTTAGCCGGTGTACCACACTCGGGTAAAATTCATCCATCCGGTGTACCACACAGGATAAAATAAAAATACCTCCAGTAAGATTTACCACACCGAGATAAAATCAATAAATCTTAATCATAATCATAAACGAAGCTGAAATAGCTTATACTAGGTCAATTTAACATGTATAGCATAAAATGACGAATACTAAATTTGTGGCCTGCATATGCCTCCTTCGTAAAGCATAAATGCAAGTGAGCACATATAACATGTAAAGATAGAAAATAGAACTTAAATGCATGTATTCAAAACTTGTATAAATCATAAGGAACTGTGGATTACCTAAGAGTTTCAACAAGATTATATATCATGTTCAAGGGGACATTAGAGCTCGGAGACTCGCTAGCTTGTCATTCGGCCTAAGGGAAAGGAATTATGAAATATCCTCTTGGCATGGATTATTTCATAACATATAATATAAAGGACAACCATAACAAGACAATCCTAATTCAATAAGCTCATTTACCCTTAATAGCTTGCGACATCTTTACTTGGATTAAAATCATTTACACGTCATCATCTTGGCTCTTCCACCAATTTCAGTTAGCAACCAGACCTTTAAACACAGTTAACATCACACATATATATATAACATACAGTAAGGAATAGATAACAATGTCCACACTGAGGGGTCTCCAACTCGATGTACAACTGCGACAACAATAACACGATTTCCCACTTTAAATGCCTCACTTGGGCTAGACATAATCTCAACATTTAACCTCAATCAAACATTAACTTTAAATGCTTAAATGAAGTTAACATATGGCCTCAATACTTGTAAGGAGGTTGCTGGCTCATTCCATTCACAACGCACGAATCGTGCTTAAAAGAACTATGGACGGGACATCTTACATACCTTTCTTTCTGATGAACTTTTCTTACTCGATGATCAGCCCTTAGCCTTCCCAATATCTGGAATTCATAGGAAAGTATTAAGCCTAATCTTTAAAACAAAATGTTGTTCAAAAAAACTCATCAAAGGTAGTCACTATAAAAATAACAACACACGACAACATCAACAACATTTAGTCATTTTCTCTACTAGTTCTCACTAACTTTTGAAGAAGAAACAAGAGGAAATCTTACCTTCTGCTGTAATTCTTCCCCTCAATATATATTATAATTCTAGCCAAAAAACCCAAAAAGCCTAAGGAAAATGAGAAAAACTCAGCTCAAAAAATAGTCCATCGGCAGCTCACTTAGCTGCCAATTTTCAGCTTTTCACTTTGCAATTTGAGAGGTTTAAAGGGAGCGAAATCCTTATCTTTCCACTTCGTATCAATCCATATCCAAAGATGGATACATAGGAAGTAAAAATATATTTTGAAAACGTAGAAAACCACCTTCAAAACCTTGCCAAAACGAGCTCCAAAATAGCCCCTAGCACACTTGGCAAAGAATTCTCAACTTGTCTTGTGATTTGCTTGAACTTTGCTTGATGTTTCCTCCTTTATTTTCTCTGTTCTAGTTGCTGGAACTGAGAGAGAAATGGAATCCTTAGCAATCTGGTTGATTTAGATTAGGATGGAAATGCTTTGTACAAGTGAAAATTTCACAACCCAAACATAGGCCCGGATCGAGACACTGGGCAAAGAACCTCGAGAGGCTCCAAGCCGACCATGGAATGAACATAACATCTAACTCAGTCATAAATAAGCTGAACATAAACATAAATAACATAGTAGAAGTCTGAACATAACATAACATCTGAATACATACATAAGGCTGAAGCAGAACACATACCATGTCTGAATAGCCTCTAACACTGACGAGTTGATGGGACAACCCAACTAACTCACTAAAGTCTGAAAACTAAAAATACGAAACATATCTTATAAGAAAGGCCCTCGAAAGAGGAGGACTCACCAACTTTGGTCGAGAAATACTAATGCCAGTAATATGGCTAGCGGCGGGACTGAGTCTGGATATTGAAGCCTGTATCATGAAACGATACAACAGAGAGTATGCGGTCAGTACATGGAATGTACCGAGTATGCAAGGTAAGTAAAACCACTAAGTAGGTAAAATAATAAATCATGCATATTATCAAACATAATCAACATATGATTCTTAGAGTGGGACTTGCATGCTATTTTCTTAAATTATGATCTGAACATAACTGAATATGATAACTAAATCGAATGACCCAAAGATGAAAATTGATAATCATAAGTAAAACATAACATCGGGTCGAATCTGCCGAAAATATAATATAATGACTGATGAACATGCATAACTGAAATCATGAGGAATAATGGGAGACTTGTCATATACCCGACATTAGCACTATAGAGTTTACGTGGTCCCGACTATCACACTCAAGTGGGAAGAGCCGTCCAAAGCTTTTTCAAGGCTAAGGATGCTAACATGATATCGATATCAAGCTGAAGGCCCCTTGGGGTCATGGGGAAGCACACAAGGGAGGTCCCAAATAATCTAAACATACCTACGTTGGCGCGTAATTCTAAGCCATAGGTTTACTGACCCTTATCCTACTCAGTGCTAGACACTACTCCCTAAAAAACATGCATATGCCATCCATCATTTTTCAACGAAGATGAAACATCTTCTAGTGATGAAGATGACTCATAACATACATTCATAAATCGAAAATCATATTCATGAGGAGCCTTCGCTCAAACCATACCACAAGCTAAAAATAGTGGGAGTCTAGACTCCCAAATCCATGTGGTAAGTTATTACATGAAGTTTACATAAATCATTAAACATACTTGATCATCTGGGCTTGCCCATTACCTAAACATGCTTGAAATCAACTTGATTCACTTTAAAAACATGAACGTAGACATGGATAATTCGAAATTATACTTTCTTCATAAATATCTCATCATTCTTGACTACATATCTCATAGATCTCAACGTTCATGGACTTTCATGGACATTCATGGATGGGCATCATAATTTAGAAAAATTGAAAACATAGTTTATAATTGAAAACATTGTAAAATCTACCCATTAGTAATAATTCAACTTTCAAAGCATGTTTACATCATACCCATGATTGAAACTTAGAGAATTCACACATTGGGTAAACAACCCATAGACTCATATTTTAGTATTTTAATGCATTGAGAGAGAATAGGGCATGGGTGTGGACTATTGCATCCGTTCATAGCCTTACATACCTGAAGAGATCTGATTTCACAACTTCCTTGACTGCCCAATGAGAATTGAGGAAGAACAATGAAGAAACTAGGCTTGGTCATCTCTTAAACCTCTAAGCTTTCATGCATGAATTAGAATAGGTTTAGAATGACTTAACCCTTCTTAAAATACTCTATTCTTAGCTTAAAATGATGTAGTTTAGGCCTTAGGAACAAAGGAATTACAAAAAATCCCTTAATAATTTCGTAGGGAAAACACACTATCAGTCCCCATGAGGGATTGGATGACTCGTCATCAAGGACCACGACTCATGGTTTGCCTTTCGTTACTTACACTGCCAAATCTCTTTTGATGGTCACCACGAGGGACACCACGACTCGTGGTGTACCTGACAATTCGTGGTGATGATCCATTTGGTACACTGCCTGCTTCCCTTTATCCTTCAAACCACTTTTGACCACATTTGACCTAACGAATCATGGGGATGACCACAACTAATGGTCACACCCGTGGTCACCCCGAACCTGAAATTTCCAAACATAGTCAAACCTCTACCTACGAATCACTTAACGAGACGTGGAGTTCCTGAAGGGTCACTAGACGACTCGTCCTGTTACCTGGTGCAGAAATTTCTATTTTCTCCATTTCAACTCCCTGGTCTGATCTTAGGGTTTTTAGGGTATTACTATATCTCCCCCTTGGGAACATTAGTACTTGAATATGGGAAAAGATACTGAAAAGTAGAGAAATGCAATCATCATACTCAAATCTGAACGTACATGCTAAAAACTGACGGAGTGACTGACTCCAATTTGAACTACATGACTGAATTGAATTCCTGAATCACACATACATTTATTGACATGATGGAAACTGGGGCACATGAGTTGAACATGAGACTGAATAGAGTATTAAGGAAGAAACTGATACCTCAAGCTGAACTTGAGCCGGAAGAGAATACATGCGGGTATTTAGCCATCATATCTACTTTGTCTTCCCACCAGCTCCCTCAACATGTTGATTCCTCCATAAAACCTTGACTGAAGATACTTCTTTGTTTCTTAGCTTACGAACCTGTTGATCTAGTATTTCCACCAGAACCTCCTCATAACTAAGGATGTCCTTCACATCGAAACTGTCCACCGGAACAACCAGAGATGGATCACCCAAACAATTCTTTAAGAGCGATACAAGGAAAACTGGATGAACTGAAGCTAATTCTGAGGGCAACTCCAACTCATATGCTACCTTGCCAACCCGTTTCAAAATCCGGTATCAACATAACGGGGACTGAGTTTTCCTTTCTTTCCAAATCTCATCACTCCCTTTATAGGAGATACCTTCAAAAACACCCATTCATTATCTTCAAACTCAAGATCCCTCCTCCTCACATCCACGTAGGACTTTTGGTGACTCTGAGTTGTTTTCAACAATTCACTTATAATTTGAACCTTCCACAGCCTCATGGACTGAATTTGGACCTATCACCAAAACTTCACTGTCTTTGAACCAACCAATAGGCGATCCACATTTTCGCCCATACAGAGCCTCAAACAGAGCCATCTGAATGCTTGACTGGTAGTTGTTGTTATATGCAAACTCAATGAGAGGAAAATGATCATCCCAGTTACCCTTAAAATCAATCACACATTCTCTCAACATGTACTCAAAAGTCTGAATGGTCCGCTCTGCCTGACCATCTGTCTACGGGTGAAACACTGTGCTAAGGTTGACTTGAGTACCAAACCCTTTTTGAAACGATCTCCAAAACTGGGAGGTAAACTGAGTACCTCTATCTGATATGATGAACAATGGCACTCCATGCAACCAAACTAGCTCCTGAATGTACAACTTAGCATAATCCACCGCTGAATCGGTGATTTTGACCGGTAATAAATTAGCTGCCTTAGTCAACCTGTCCACAACCACCCAAATAGAGTCATACTGTTAGTGAGTATGAGACAACCCTATGATGAAGTCCATATTGATATCTTCTCACTTCCAAGTAGTAAAACTAATAACTTGAAGCACACCTCAAGGTCTTTCATGCTCAAACTTCACTTGTTGATAATTCGAGCACTTAGCCATAAATTCTACTATGTCCTTCTTCATTTCATTCCACCAATAGACTTCCTGCAGGTCACGATACATCTTAGTGTCACCTGGATGAATAGAGTATCTGGAACCATGAGCCTCGTGAAACATCCGATCTCTCAAATCATCAAAATCAGGAACACATAAATGACCCTAATATCAAAGCACAAAATCTCCCCCTTGGAGAAAACTTCTACCTTATGATTCTGAATGGCTTCCTTTAGTTTCACCAAAATAGGGTCCTCGTCTTTCCTAGCTTTAACATCAGTCACGAGAGATGATTCTAACCCATTCTAAATAATAACTCCACCATCGGCTGAGTCAACCAAACGAACTCCAAACAGTGCAAGACAATGCACATTCCTTACTAACTCATTCTTCTCCTCACCTACATGAGACACACTCTCCATAGAAAGTCTACTAAGAGTGTCTACCAGAACATTAGCCTTGCTCGGATGGTAAAGGACACTCATATCATAATCCTTGAATAACTCCAACCACCTCCTTTGACGTAGATTTAGATCCTTCTGGGTAAACACATACTGTAGGCTTTTGTGGTCCATAAACACATCTACATGGACCCCATATAAATAGTGTCTCCAAATCTTCAAGGAAAATACTACCGCCGCCAGTTAAAGATCATGAGACGAATAATTCTTTTCATGTACTTTCAGCTGCCTGGAAGCATAGGCTATAACTTTACTGTGCTGCATGAGTACACATCCAAGGCCGATCCTCAAGGCATCACAATTTACCAAAAACCCATTAGTACCCTCGGGTAGGGTCAACATTGGTGCTGAGGTGAGTTGAGTCTTCAACTCTTGGAAGCTCTCCTCACAAGCCTCTACCTCTGAAACTTCAATTTCTTCTAGGTAAACTTAGTCAATGGGAATGCACTAGATGGAAAACCCTCAACAAATCTCGGATAACAACGAATCTCCAAGAAACTCTTGATATCAGTAGGATTCACCGATCTAGGCCAATTCTTCACCGCTTCTATCTTTTGAGAGTCTTCCTGTACACTCTCACTTGACACCACATGAACAAAAAATGCCACTGAGCTCAACCAAAACTCATATTTACTGAATTTAGAATATAACTAGAGATCCTTAAGAGTCTGTAGCACCATCCTCAATTGAGTGGCATGCTCCCCTTTGTTCTGAGAGTATATGAGAATATCATCTATGAACACAATCACAAACACATCCAAATATGGATTGAACACCCTGTTCATCAAATCCATAAAAGCTGTAGGAGCATTCTTTAGTCCAAAAGACATAACTACAAACTCGTAATGACCATACCGAGTCCTGAAGGCTGTCTTCAGGATGTCACTCTCCCGAACCCTGAGCTGATGGTTTCCAGATCTGAGGTCTATCTTAGAAAAGAACTTAACACCCTAAAGCTGGTCAAACAAATCATCAATCCTGGGAAGAGGATACTTGTTCTTGATTGTAACTCTATTCAATTGTTGATAATCAATGCACATACGAAGAGAACCATCCTTCTTGCAGACAAAGAGAACTAGCACACCCCATGGGGATTTGCTAGGTCTAATGAAACCCTTGTATAAGAAGTCTTTCAACTGCTCCTTCAACTCCATTAGCTCAGAAGGAGCTATTTTGTAAGGAGGAATAGATATAGGTTGCGTATCGGAAAGAAGGTCAATACCAAAATCCATCTCCCGCTCAGGAAGGATTCCTGGTAGATCATCTAGGAACACTTCTGGGTACTCACACACTATAGGGACTGACTAGATAGTCAGAGTTTCGGATGTAGCATCCTTAACCCTAACTAGATGGTACACACAAAACTTAGAAATCATCTTTCTGTCCTTAAGGTTGGAAATGAAGCGACCTACAAGCACAGCTGAACTACCCTTCCAATCTAGGACTGTCTCACCCTGAAAATCTGAACTCCACTACACGGGTTCTACAATTGACTGAGGCATAACATGAATATAACTTGTCCATGCCGAGGATAACATCAAATTCGTCCATGGCTAGCTCTACTAAATTTGTTGAGGTGACTTTCTGAAGGATTATGACAGGGCATTTTCTATACACCCGTCTAGCTATAACTGAATCACCAACTAGAGTAGAGATTGAGAAAGGTTCTAATAGGATTTCGGGATTGACTCCAAAACTACTAGCAACATAGGGAATCACAAAAGACATAGTAGCACCTGGGTCTAACAATGCATAAATATCAAGTTGAAATACTCGTAACATACCAGTGACCACATCTGGGGAGACCTCCTACTCCTGACAGGATGATAGGGCATAGAATCTGTTCTGGCGCTGACCACCATCCACACTAGTAGATGCCCCCTGCTGAGCTGGGCGTGCTGGTGGAGTTGCTGAACTGGAAGGTGGGCATCGTCCCCTATCATGGCCTTATCTAGCTGATGGGCAATCTCTAAACATATGTACGGGCTTCCCACACCCGAAGCAAGCACCTGTACCCGCCAAACACAATCGCGTGTGTCTCTGGCCACATCTTCTACACTCAGTAGTGCTGGTCTCTGCGGGTCTACTACTCTGACCTCTCAAGCATGATGCTCGTCCACTCTATTCACACCTGAATCTGGATGGAACACTCATAGCCGAAGGAACTGGGGCTGACGATCTCTGATGAGACTGCTAATGGTGTCCACTAGGTCTCTACTGGGAGAATCTGAAGCTATCAGTCCTTTCCCTCTTGGCCTCTCTCTCGCACTCACTCATCTGCACTACCTCCATCTGCTTGGCATACAGGACTATCCAAGCAATGTCAATGTCCTGATGAAGCATCGCAGTTCGGAAATCCATTACTAGGTAGTCTGCTACCCCATGCACAAACTGACTCACTCGGGCTCTATGATCTACCACCATCTTAGGTGCATACTTGGACAAACAAGTGTACACCAACGCAATCCCCTGAACTCTCATCTTCTCATGATTAAGTTAACAAACTCGATTGCTTTGATCTCCCACATCTCCCGAGGGAAGAAACAATCTAGAAAAGCGGCATGAAACTCATCCCAACTGATAGGGCTTGCTCCAACTGCCCTACTATCCTTCCATTGCTTGAACCAGATGTGCGCGACCCCCTTCCACTGGTACGAGGCTAAATCGGCTCACTCCTCCCCAGTCCACCCCATAATCTGGGTGATATTCAAAACCTCATTGATAAACTCACGTGGATCCTTGTCCACCTTTGACCCAACAAACTCCGCACGATTCATCCTAAGAAAGTCTGTAACTCTTGTCCCCGCTTCATTCCCATTTTGAGGGATATGTGCTACTTCCTGCTGGTTGACCTGAGGTCAAGGCCTGAGGTAACATTTAAATGGCTGCCCTGAACTCAGCGTGGGCAACCGGCTCAGGTACATGCTCCTCATGGGTGGGGCCTGTTGGTGCCCATCTCCATTTCCATTCTCATGGTCATTTCCATTACTGTTTCTCCTACCATTAGCTCTACATAGAGGAATGATTCTGCAAATGCGTTAGAAGGATAGAGAGACGCTTCATCGCACAACATAGATCATTAAAGGAGGGAACATTTACTAAACATTTCGTAGCCTCTTCATCATAAGTGTGGTGTACTTCACACCCATGAAAAAGACTCTATTTAAAGCGGCTTATAGACACCCTAGGACACTTCAAAACCTGCTTTGATCCCAAGTTTTTCATGACCAGAAAATAGGCCCAGATCGAGAAACGGGACAAAAAACCCTGAGAGTCTCCAAGTTGACCCATGGCATGAACATAACATCTAACTCAATCATAAATAAGCTGAAGATCAACATAAATAACATAGATGAAGTCAAAAGATAACATAACATGTGAACATATACATAAAGTTAAAGCTGAATACATACTATTACTGAAAAGCCTCTAACACTGACGAGTTGATGAGACAAGACCCCAACTAACTCACTAAAGTCTAAAAATTGAAAATACGAAACATATCTGATAAGAATGACCAACTCTAATCAGGAAGTACTAATGTTGGGAATCTGGCTAGTGGCCGGGATTGAGTCTGAATATTGGAGCTTGTATCATGAAATGATATAACATAGAGTATGCGATCAGTATGTGGAATGTACTGAGTATGCAAGGTAAGTAAAACTACGAAGTAAGTAAAATCATAAATCATGCATATTATAAAACATATTCAAGATAAGATTCTGAGAATGGGACTTGCATGCTTTTCTGAAATCATGACCTGAACATAACTAAATATCATAACTGAATTGAATGACCTAAAGTTGAAAAAAGATAATCATCGGTAAAACTGAACATTAGGTAAAACCTGTTGAAAACATAATATCATGACTGATGAACATGTATAACTGAAATCATGAGGAACAATGGGAGACTCGTCATATAACCGGCATTACTACGATAGAGCTTATGTGGTCTCAACTATCACACTCAAGTGGGTAGAGCCGTCCAAAGATTTGTCAAGTCTAAGAATGCTACCATGATATCAATATCCAGATGAAGGCCCCTTGAGGTCAAGGGTAAGCACACAAGGGAGGTCCGAAATAATCTAAACATACCTACGTTGGCGCGTAGTTCAGAGGCATAAGGTTGACTGACCCTTACCCTACTCTCTGCTAGACACTACTTCCTAAAAAACATGAATATGCTCTCCATCATTTTTCAACGAAGATGAAACATCGTTTATTGATGAAGCTGACTCATAACATAAATACATAAATCGAAAATCATAATCACGAGGAGCCTTGGTTCAAACCATATCACAAACTGAAAATTGTTGGAATCTAGACTCGAAAATACATGTGGCAAGATAATACATGAAGTTTACATAAATCATGAAACATACTTGATCATATGGGCTTGCCCATTACCTAAAAATGCTTGAAATCAATTCCATTCACTTTGAAAACAGGAACATAGACATGGATAATTCGAAATCGTACTTTCTTCATAAACATCTCATCATGCTTGAGTACATATCTCATAGATCTTAACTTTCATGGACTTTCATGGATGGGCATCATAATTTAGAAAACTTGAAAACATAATTTATAATTGAAAACATCATAAAATTTTCAAGTTACTCATAATTCAACATTCAAAACATGCTTAGATCATACCCATGATTGAAACTTAGAGAATTCACACATTGGGTAAAAACCCCATAGACTCATCAATTAGAATTTTCATGAATTGAGAGAGAATTGGGCATGTGTATGGACTATTGCACCCATTCATATCCTTACATGCCTTAATAGATCTGATTTCACAACTTCCATGATTGCCAAATGAGATTTGAGGAAGAACTTTGAAGAGACTAGGCTTGATCACCTCTTAAACCTCTAAGCTTGGATGCATGAATTAGAATAGGCTAAGAATGACTTAACCCTTCTTAAAACACTCTATTTTGAGCTTAAAATGACGTAGTTTAGGCCTTAGGAACATGGAATTATTGGAAAGCCCTGAATAATTTCGTAGGGAAAAGACACTACTAGCCCCCACGAAGGACTGGACGACTCGTTGTCAAGGACCACGACTCGTGGTCTGCATTTTGTTACATACACTGCCAAATCTCTTCTGAGGTTTACCACGAGGGACACCACGACTCATAGTGTACCCGACGATTCGTGGTGGGACCTGTTAGGTACACTGCTTGCTTCCCTTCATCCTTCAAACTACATTTGACCATGGTTGACCTAACGAATTATGGGGTTGCCCATGACTCGTGGTCACCCCAAACCTAAAATTTCCAAACTTAGTCAAACCCCTCCCCATGAGTCACTTAATGACTCATGGTGTTCCTGACGGGTCACAAGACGACTCGTCCAGTAACCTGATGTAAAAATTTCTATTTTCTCCGTTTCAACTCTCGGGTCTGATCTTCGAATTTTTTGGGTATTACAGAAAAATTTGATTTTAAGTAAATAGGGCGGTGGAGGAACTGGGGCGTCATGCCCACGTCACCGCTCGGGGTGCTTTGGTTAAGTGCCCATAACTTCTTACTCCGAACTCCAATTGATGAGAGATTTGATGTTCTGAAAATTAAACTCAAGGACATTTAAATTGGTCTTGGGCTCCTAATTCATTATATATTGGGAGATATGTTCATTTAAAGCTGACCCTTACTTATGAACTTCACATACTATTTGCTTTTACATTCGTACACATTTATCTTGTCATCTACGACCAATATACAACCCGTACTTCCCTTAACATAGCATACAAACATCAAATAGTTACCAAAAATTTTATGGAGTGTAACAACTCATCCAATAAAATTTCCTAACATCACAGGGAGATTTCCTCTTTTGATGAAAGTTCATTATTCAGGCATTATACCACTCACGAAGTAATTTGCAAAGTCCATGAACCATGCAATCAATTCATATAAGGCGGCCAATACCTGTTCGTCTGGAAAGGCATCATTTATCTACAACTCGTTCCCTAGTTTTCCTTCTTCATCCAATCCAGATAGAAGGTCTGCAACTAGGATTTTGATACCTTTTCTGTCTTCCACATCAAAATCAAATGTATGTAGTAGTAATACCCAACGGATAATCAAGGATTTGAATCCTTTTCATCTATTAGATACTGAATTGCAACATGTTCAGTGTGCACCACAACAGTTGTGCCAAGGAGGTCACATAATTTCTCAAAGGCATACAATACAACTAACAACTCTTGCTCTGTGATTGTGTATTTCTTTTGAGTTGTATTGAAAGCTCGCTAGTGTAGTAGATGGGATGAAAATCTTATCATGTATTTGTCCAAGGACATCACCCAAGGCTACACCACTAGCGTCACATATGATCTCGAATGGCATACTCCAACCAGGAGTCACTATGATAGATGTTTTGATGAGTTTCTCTTGAGGCAATTAAATTCCTTGAGACAAGCTTCATAAAATACAACATTTGCATCTCTCTTTAAAAACCTACATAAAGGGTTAGCCATTTTTGAAAAATCTTTAACAAACTGCCGATAGAAACTAGTATGGGGTAGAAAACTGTGGATCCCCTTAATAGAGGTAGGAGGTGGGAATTTTGAGATAAATCCAATTATTTTCTTATCCACCTCAATTCATTTTTTATAAAACTTATGCCCCAATATTATCCCTTCTGTGACCATGAATTGACACTTTTTCAATTTAGTACCAAATTTGTCTCTTCACATCACTTTAGTACTATAGCCACGTGTGATAATCAATCCTTGAATGAGTCACCCACTGTCTAAAATTCATCCATAAACACTTCAATATTATCTTCCACCATGTCTGAGAATATGGACATCATGCATCTCTGGAATGTGGTTGACATATTGAATAACCCAAAAAGCATCCTCTTGAAGGCGAATGTATCATAAGGACAAGTAAATGTTCTCTTTTCCTGATCCTCTGGTGCAAAAGAGATCTAATTGCATCCTGAGTACCCATCCAGAAAGCAGTAGTACGCTCTCCCTGCAAGCCTGTCTATCATCTGATACGTAAAGAGTAGTGGGAAGTGATCTTTTTCGGTGTTGTTGTTCAACTTTTGGTACTCCGTGCACACTCTCTATCCAGTCACAGTTTGAGTCAGTAAAAGCTCATTCTTCTCATTTTGGACTACTATCATACCTCCTTTCTTTGGAATACATTGCACTGGGCTAACCTTTGTCTATCAGAGATTGGATAAATTACCCCTACATCTAACCATTAATAATATCTTTCTTTCCCATATCTTGTATAATTGGATTTAACCTCCTCTAATGCTCAATGCTAGGTATGAAATCTTCGTTCAGCTTAATCTTATGAGTGCATTTCCTTGTGGGATACAATATTGCCAATAGTGGTCCACCCGATGATCTTTCATAAGTTCTGAGAATGGAGATCAATGCTTCCACCTGCCAGTCCACTAATTTTGCAGAGATAATAGTGTATTTTAAGGACCAAGGAGTACATACTGAAGATAAGCAGATAATGGGTTAAGCTCTAACACTGGTGATTCATATATAGATGGCTTAGTAGGAGGGTTTGCTTTATTTTTCAAGTTAAGATCAAACTTTTTAGCTGCATATGAATAGACACCCCTTTCCAATATAGCTTTCACTATTTCATCAACCCTAGCGGCTTCCCATTCGGTCGTCTTTCTCAATGCGGATGTCAGAGCTTCAATTGTACTACTCTCTTATATATAATCCATAACTGCTTCATCCATTATATCAATTAAAAATATTACACCTAAACCATTCGGTTGCATATGATCCTGTAGACATTAAATACCACTTCCTCATTGTTCAGCCTAAATTTTAGTTCTCCACTTTTCATGTCCACTAGTGATCTTCTTGTGGCTAAAAATGGACAACCCAAAATAATGGTTATTTTGAAGTCAACGTTGATGTCTAATATGACGAAGTCTGCGGGAAAGATAAATCTATCCCCTTTGACAAAGACATCAATGAGTATACCCACTGGCTTCTTTATCGTACAATTTGTAATTAGTAACCGCATTGTAGTTGGTCTGGGGCTATCAATCCCAAATGCTTATATACTGCCAATGATATCAAATTTATGCTAGCTCCCAGATCACATAACGCCTTTGCAAAATTCAATGCTCTAATAGTGGAGGGGATTGTCAAAGCTCCAGGATCCTCCTTTTTCTACATTAAGGAATATGATGCTATTGCATTGCAGTGATGAATGTTATCCTCAAGGTCAAAGCTTATTGTTTTCTTTTTGGTTACCAACTCCTTCATAAACTTTTTGTATTTGAGAATTTGCTCCAATACTTCATTCAATGGGACATTGATGGATAGCTGCTTCAACATAGAAACAAAGTTATGAAAATTTTCATCCTTAGCTTTCTTTTTAAGGCGTTGGGGAAAAGGGGGAAGCGGTCTTGGAATTTGTGTGTACAATGTCTAGTTTTCTTTAGCCTTCCCTACCTCTAGCTTTTTTACATAGCTTGTGACCCTTCCTTGTTTCCACTTTCCTCTGTGATACGCTCCCCAGGGCAAGGCAATACCTGCACATTTTAGGCCTCACCGCGCCTATCAAGTGGCATGTTATGTGTCTCAGTGCGCTGGTCAAGCAATGATTCGCGATCCTCCATGCGTTATCCTAGTGGCGCATTGCAGGTCTCCTTGCTTTGACCTGCTGATGCATCGCACCTCTCAATACGGGGGTCAGAAAGTGCGCTGTGCCACTCTCTTACTTCTGCCGGGTGTTTTTCACTCAAGGGTAATCTTGCCACTTCTCATTGCTACGACTACACACCGATAATTCTTAGGTCTTTGCTTTGATACTACTAATACGTTTTCCATTTTCTTCTCCAACTATTTGATTGAGAAAGAATGTGATTCAACCATCTTACCCATGCTAGAAAGCTCTTCACACATTTTGTTTACACTTGATTCTGTGGACTCAAGTTTTGTTAGAACCTGGCTAAGTATGGCTTTTATCTTGGTATCTTTGATTGCATTGCTCTCTGCCACCATAGCCAGCACATTAATAGTTGTAATGGTTCCGACCTTGATTCCCATGATTGTGCCTCCAGGTGTCTGATTTAGACACTAGGGAACAAGTTCGAAAAGTCAGCAAAATAAGTCTCTTCTTCATAATCAGAGTAATAGTGATCATACCCATATGTTTCTCTTTGCATGTTAACATCTTGCACCTTGTGTGTGTTTATAGTGGTCAAATGCATGGTGATTAGTTCCATTTGAGCTTTTATCTAAGCCATGTCTTGATCACGTTTCATCTCTCTCCTATGTAACTCTACTAGCACTCCCCTTATGTGGTTTACAACTGTAGTCTTAGACTCGGTGCTATACCAAGCTCTGTTGGTCTTTGAAAACTTTTCTAGTATCTCACTAGCCTCATTGAAAGTGTGTTCCATGATTGAACCTTCTTCCATGTTGTTAGAAATCAACTTGTTCATAGAGCTAAGTGACATGTAGAATATTTCTAACAGAACTTCGTTTGGAAGCTTATGATTTGGGCACTGTTTTAATTTCTCTTTAAATCTAAGCGAAGCCTCATGCAGAGCTTCCCCCGTTGTTTATCTAAAGTTGTTTATATCATCCCTTAGTTGAATCATCCATGAGGGTAGGAAAAACCTCTCCTAGAAAGTTGTAGTCAACCGCACCAAGTAGTAATAGATTCATCTGCAAGCTCATTAAACCATATTGTAGCTTCCCCAATAAGGGAGAATGGGAACAATCTAAGCTTGATAGCCTCATGTGTCACCCCTGGTAGCCTGTACGCATTGCATATTCCAGTAAAATTAATTAATTGATGGTTGAGATTTTCTCCATTCATACCTTTAAATATCCTTTTCATGTTCAGCAACTAAATCATTGTACTAGTAATGTAAAATTTAGCATTAGTTGTATCGTGATCTGAGTGTGGACTCCGAATCGAGACACGACACCTAGAACCATGAATGACTCCAAGCTAAAACATGGTACATATATAGCATGAAAGAGAGCATATTCAAAGCAAAAATAAACTTGAACATAATATAAGTGGAAGTCTTCACATCATAAAAACATAAGCATAGATGCGAGTCAACAATACTGAACCATCTATACATAGCTGTTTAAAAAGCCTCTAAACATACGATGAGCTGATGAGACAACAACCCCAACTAGCTCGCTATGTCTGGAATTAAAAGGCATAAGAAAAAGAAACATAAACCAAAACGGCCATCCTCGGATCATGAGGACTCACCAAAAGTGGGATGGTACTGAACTGAAATGGGAGCAAGCTAATGCCGAGACTGAGACTGGTCACCCGAACCTATATCATGAGACGATATAGCATAGAGTATGCAATCAGTACTTTAAATGTACTGAGTATGTAGAGAAGGTAAAACGTACTAGTTAAATGATAGTGTAAAACCATGAGTATAAAACAAGATAGAACATGAGAGTAAGGGCAACATGCTTAAATTCATATTCTTGAAGTAATCATAATCATGAGATATTCATTATAAGCTGAACATATTAACCCAAGGTTTAGAAATAAAAATCATATAGTGTACCATACTTGAAATCATAAGTGAAAACTCATAAACTAGTCAATGGGTCAAATATGTTATAAAACATAGTATCGTAAGTCATGAACATGAGTATCTTAAATCGTGAGGAACAATGGGAGGCTCTGTCATAACGGACACCATCATGATAGAGCTTATATGATGCTCCAACCATCTCGCTCATGTGGGTAGAGACGTCCTAAGCCTTGCCAGAGAAGAGAATGATTAAGGTGTGATATCACTGTTGCACGTAGTTATAAGTCTCGGGGACTGCTTGAACCCCTATCCTACTCGATGCTAGACTCTACTCAAAGAAATGCACAATGTTCATAACAAACATCATGAAAACATACTTGATAATCCATGGGCTAGTTTAAAATAATAAAATCATTATCATACTTGACATATATGAACTAGCTATGGAAATACTGCCACAATTGGTCATGACGCCTAAACATGATTTTTCATGAAATCCACATATACTTGAATAGGGATTCATAATTAGAAATCACAAAATCATAAGTTTAAGAATTCATAAACATTCATGCATACATTGATAATTCATCATACATGAAAATCATGGGCTCATAAGCTTGAAATTCATAAATCATGCATAATAGGGCAAAATCACCATAAACTTGAGATCATCAATTCATTAGGAAATTGAGGGTAAAATCTGCCCTAATAACCATAATTCATCAATTGGGAACATAAGAGAGTTGAACCCACTGAGAGATCACAAAAAAATTTCATTAAATTGGGTCTAACCCTAGAATTTCACAATTTAGAACTTGAGGAGTAGAGATCATGGAATTGAACTTTAAAAAATGAAAGGAATGAGGGTAGAAGAAATCCCCCATTCATGACCCCACATACCTGGGCTTAATGAGATTCTTGCTTGGGTTTGATGCCCTAGAGAAATTGGAGAAGAAGAAATTGAGGAATCCTTTCTTCCTTAAGAGCTTGATATTTCCTAACCTTGGTGTATGAGAGGAGTGAGGAATAAGCTAAGTAAAACCCTCAAATAAACCCTACAAGGTGAACTGAGTACCCCTATCTGAGATAATGGATTAAGGAACCCTATGAAATCGAACCAAATCCCGAATATTGAGTCTAGCATAATCCTCGGCTTAATCTAAAGTTTTGACTGGTATGAAATATGCGGATTTGGTCAACCTATCCACAATCACCCATATAGAGTCACACTGTCGGTGCGTACAAGGAAATCATGTAGTAAGATACATATTGATCTCTTCCCACTTCAAAGTAGGAATGTTGATGTTCTGAAGAATACCTTATGTTTTCTAATGCTCGACCTTCACCTGCTGGCGATTTAGACACTTAGCCATAAATTTCTCTATGTCCTTCTTCATGCCATTCCACTAATAGACATCTCGTAGATCATGATATATCTTAGTGCCACATAGATGGATAGAGTACCGAGAGCCATAAGCCTCGGTCAATGTCTGCTCTTTCAAGTCATCCACAGCCGGGACACTGTCACGACCTGAACATAGGCCCGAATTGAAACACAGGACATGGAACCCCGAAAGGCTCCAAGTCAACCCATGACATGATCATAGAATAACACTATTAGAATAACAACTAATAGAAATCATAAATAAGTGGAAGATAACTAAAAGAGTCTAATTAAAAACAATAAGAAAAAATGTAACAAAACTCTAATACAAAGTTGAATATGTCTATACAAGTCTGAAAGCCTCTACTACACCAATGAGTTACTGGGACAAGCCCACAATTAACTCCTAACGTCTAAAAATTGAAACATAATGAAATATAAAACATAGATCACGTCCTCGAGAGATAAGGACTTACCACAAGCAGCTGATATAGGAACGGAGCGTATCTAACCACGTGGCTGAGTCTGGAAACTTGAATCTATATAACGAAACGATATAGCACATAAAGTATGCATTCAGTACTTGGAATGTACTGAGTATGTGGGAAGCATAAATAAACTAAAACATGCAAGTATACAAGAAGAAAGTAAACTGAACACTTTACTGGACGTATAACTGAACGAAGATACAACAACCTTGTCTGAGATACATACATATAT
>JACEIK010001904.1:76792-102548 GCA_018107945.1 Datura stramonium
AGTGTGTTTTTCCTGCAAAACAACGCTAATCATGTTGGTTAGTATAAAATCACACTTCCGTACAATTTACATGAGAATGTACACACATTGTTGGACAAACCAGGCAAAAGCTATACATTTGAGTATCAATTTGGCATATAAATATGCCCCTGATCAGGAACCACCAGTGAATCGCAAGTGACGCCTGTTTGCAAGGGGTAAAAACGTCAAGCACGAAATAAAAGGAGCATGTCTATACCCTATTTTTTGTACATCTCATAAAGGAACTAAATAATCCATTCTGGAAAGTATTGATTATTCTATTGCATTGGCTTGTAGTAAAATAAAATAGAGAGAAGTAGGAAGAGAAAGAGTCATCTTCTTCATTTAGATTGTATAAAATTCCATTGGAGCTCATACCTTGCTTGAATTTCTCTTACTCAAGTTTGTGAATTGATATTGAAATGTTGTTGAATGCAACGTCTTACTTTACTTACATGAGTAGCTAAATTCTTTGCTAGGGGTGTGTGAATGATTGGGGCTGATTTTGATTGGGTATAGTGTATTTGATCTTAGATTTAATCAATTAGTATGATTTTAATGTTTTCTCTTATTTTTAAGTTTAAAACTTATAGTTGCAAATGTGGGTTGCATTTCCTTACTTTGATTTTGTTTGAAAAAGGAAATTAAGGTATGGGTGAGGAAGCACTAATGGGTATTTGGGTGGTAATTATGTGGGGTTGGGATAGACAAAGCGAAAACCCATTATTGCACATCTATTAAGGATTGGTGCTAGAAATAGTGAAACCATACCCAAGTTGATGTGGTTGTTGTGAAGAGGAACCTCGGGATTTGACAAAACTTGAGGTATAAGACATCTAATTGGTTCAAAATTTTAAGATGTCGCCTAATTGGCAGCTAGTCATGCTATTGAGTAAAGATAGGAGCAATTCACAATTCTAACCCATTGAAGCCCCTACCAATATCATNGCAAGTAATGCAGCGCCCCAATAGGCGTCAGTACCACTGGGAGTAAAGATAGGAGCAATTCACAATTCTAACCCATTGAAGCCCCTACCAATATCATACCCCTAGTAGTCTCTCCTTTGGTCTTTTCTATACTTTGCCCCTATTTTTAGTGTTCAAATCCATATTTTATGTTATAAATCGTGATTCCCCCAATTCTTTCTTGTTTGTGTTGCAACATTAATGTGACTTTTGTATGATCATCTGACATTCCTTGTAGGATTCGACCCCAACACCCATTGAGTTATTTGTTTTGAACAACAACTGTGTACACTCTTTAGTAAATAAGAGTGTAGGTTGGACATTATAAAAAATGGTGCTTTTGCAAAGGAATGTAGTTTGATAGCCTCTAGTTGTTGTTGTTTTATATTGTTGTTGCATCTTAATTGGTTTGACCTTGCAATTATGGTTGGTGCCTTTTAGGTTGAACTTGATATGAGCCAGAACTCACTAGAAGGAGAAGGTTAGGTGGACGGCCATATGGATCATGAGGATGATGACCCCGTGATATTCGATATAGCAAGTTCAATTCGCCTCCCTCCTAGGGTAGGGAATGCAATTTTCCATGTGAAGAGTACAATGCTGCATTTACTTCAAATGAAGGGATTTTTCAGAGGAATTCCTAGTGAGGATGCAAAGAAGCATCTTCGCAACTTCTTGGAGAATTTTCAACCCTTCAAGATTGTAAATATCAGTCAAGAAGCAATTAGATTGAGATTCTTCCCATTTTCACTCACTAGGGAAGCAACCACATTGTTGGAGGAGTTGCCTCCTGGGTCTATTACCTCTTGGAATGAACTCACTAGAGTATTTTTTGATAGGCTCTTTCCTACCTCGAGGATGTTGCAGCTGAGGGATGACGGGTAGAACTCCATAAAGCATGGTTGAGGTTTAAGAAAAAGGTAGCCATTTGTCCAAACTATGGCTTACCCGATGGGGTTCTACTTCAAAGTTTCTATCGATCATTGGATTCTATCAATAAGTATGTGGCAAATAATTTGGCTGGGGGATCCATCATAGATCAGCCCCTATGCAGTAGCCAAGGAATTACTTGATAGAATGCCGAAGACCAATCGAGCATGGCATACTATAGAAGCTGAGGTATCTTCTAGTGGTGTTGCTCCAAATATTTTGAGTAAGGAATTGAGCAAGAGAGATGAGGCTAGAGATGAAAGTCTTGCCAAAATAATGACCCAACTAGAGTTGATGACAAAGCATGTGATGAGAGCTAGTACAAAGAGTGTGAATGTTGTAGTTGCTCTAAGCCATACTCAGTTTGATGATAATACATCACCCCCGAGATATAAGGAGGAGTGTCAATACATGTTAGGCGAATTGGAGGGGTTCTTTCCCTGGTATCAAGGTGCAAATCAAGGCCCTTGGTGCCCAGGGGAGGAGAACTAAGGTTAGAGAAACCATGATAATCCTATATGGGAGAGATAAATAATCGATGGGGTAATAGAGAGAAAAATCGTGAAAGGGAGCGATATCACTAAACTTCTCACCCCAATGTGCCTCCTCGAAAAGAAGAAGAACCTCAAGGACAGTCCAGAATAAGTAATGAAGGAAGCTCAAAGATTGAGGACATGCTATCCCGAGTGTTGAAGAAAGTAGAATCCACTGACAGTGGGGTTACAGAGTTGAAAAGGGAGGTGTCTAACCTCGCTCAATCCGTGAGCTCCTACTCAGCTTCAATCAAACACCTCGAAGCGCAACTGGACCATTTGCCTTCACAAATGAACCACCAAATGAAAGGTGCACTTCCTAGTGATACTATCCCGAATCCCAAGAAAGATTGCCATTGTATGGCAATCATGACTAGGAGTGGTAAGGTATTGAAGGATGCAGGAGTGAAGCCCAAGGATGTTGATACCCTGAAGGAAATTGATGATGATGTGTTAGATGAGGTTCCTAAAGATCCCAGTGTTGGTGATTATTAGAAAGGGAAAGATGAGGGAGATGTTACTATGACACCCTCAGATAATGTTCATGAAATAAGAGTTCACCGGCCATATCCACAACGGTTGGCCAAAATGGTGTATAATAAATTTCAAAAATTTATATATATGTTCAGTAAATTATCCATCAATATACCTCTTATGGATACTTTGGTGCAAATGCCAGGATATGCCAAATTTATGAAGGAACTATTGAAGAAAAAGGAGATGGTGGATATGGGCACCGATGAGGTGACCCATCATTGTAGTGTTGTGATGACAAGAAACCTTGCTCCAAAACGTAAGGCCCCTGGGGAATTCACCATTCCTTGCACAATTGGCTTGTGCATGTTCAATAGGGCTCTGTGTGACCTCGGTGCTAGTATCAATCTCATGCCTCTCATGATATTTAAGAAATCAGGTTAGGGAGTCCTAAACCTTCCTCTATGAGGCTGTTGATGATGGATAGGTCAACAAAATGACCCATTGGAGTTCTAGTTGATGTTTTTCTGAAGGTTGATAAATTCATACTCCCGACTGATTTCATCATGCTGGATTGTGAGATGAACATTGTTGTGCCAATTATCTTGGGGAGACCTCTACTAGCAACGGGAAGGTCTTTAATTAATGTGAATCTTGGGGAGCTTAAGTTATGAGTAGGTGGTGATGAGGTCACCTTCATTGTATCTAGACTATCAAGCCCCCGCATGAATGTAAGGTCATGGTAGTGCTCAATGGTGAAGATGAGCATTATGAATCTTTTGATGATGAAAGTGAGTTGGAGGATGATCCTCTGAAATGTTCAAAATTGAGAAGGTATCTGTCATGCCACGACATTAACTAAGGCACTTTTTGGGAGGTGAACCAAGCATTTTTACCTTGAAAATTTTGATGTTTTATTGTTTTTTGATTTTGTAGGTAGCTTTGATGCATAAATAATGGAGAAGAAGAAAAGGGTAGGAACGACATTAGATCGGTGAAATGCCAGTGCCCACATGAAAAATGCCACCCTGTCCCAGGTGATGAATAGAATAAGGGGAGATAAGAGAGGAAGCCGGCAACTTGCTGGCGAAAAGCCACGAAATTTATGTTTAATCGGTGATCCAACCAGTGAATCGCCAACACCAATCCGCAAACCACCGGACAATTGCCGGTAGATTAACAGTGAACTAAAAGGGTAATGGGCACCGACATTATATCTGGTGAACCGCCTATTAAGCACAAGTGTAGGTAAGTCCATCTTCTTAAAATTTTGACTTCTCCATGGATCGAACCCAACCTAGGTAATTTAAATACTTGTCAAAACCTCTCCAAATCCCCATAAAACCTTTTTTCCACCTTCCCATTTACACGTTACACCTTTTTAACATCCCTATACACTACCTGCCATGACTCGAGTCTATACACTGGATGAGACATGGTACTTTGTGCCACAAGTGACCCCAAGCTAACCCATGGTGTTTACATCGGTAAACTGAGTAAACATAAGTGGAAGCTTTAAAAATACAATCATTCAAGAAATACTGATTTGACAAGAGTCAATATATCAAAAGAATCAATAAGCATAATTGTGTCTGAAAGCCAACTACTAACTGATGATTTGCTAGGACAAGCCCCCAGCTAGCTCTAAAATCTATCTAAATAAGAACTAACTGAAAACAAATATCGTCCTTGGAAGACAAGGACTCACCAAACACTGCTGCTGATATCGTCTGAGGGAACTATTGACGATTCTGGGACTGAGAACCCGCGCCTGTATCATAAAATGATATAGCATGGAAAATATGCTTCAGTACTTTGAATGCATTGAGTAAGTGAGAGATGCAATAAGCATGAAATAATAAGTAACTGAACTGCAATAACATGAAATGACCAACTAAGATACTGTAAACTAGTAAAACTGAACTATAACTAATGTGGTCAATAATGACCCTGGTTGATGGTCATAAACATATCCTGAAACTGAGATATCGAGATGAGCTAAACCGATCCGAACTGAATTGAGACTGTACTGACAAGTGGGAGAGTCTATAACCGAAATATAACCACGTGAGCTAATCGTGAAGTTCAATATATACGCCCCATAGATAGGACCCAATATACCTTGCCAGGGTATAAGGCATGAACTGTGTGAATCACTATCTGGGCCTATTTGGGCTAAATAACCTACGGTTGTAACATAGTTCTGGGAACTTGGGTGCGCTGGAACCCTGGTCCTCTCGGTGTTAAGTTCTACTCCTACTGGATAGTCCTAATACGACTACTAACATGATCGCTTGAAGTTGAGGCCTAGACTAAGTCAGGGATACTTATCTGGAAGTACCTTGAGAGTCTTATCAGACCAGATACTGAACTGGTGTTTTAAAACTGGCCAGAGCTGCTTATCTGGAAGTGTCGTAGCCGTCTAAAGAACAAACTTAAACTGATATTGGTAGTTCTCAGACTGGTCAGAGCTTTTTATCTGGAAGTGTCGTAACCGTCTAAAGAACAAATTGATATTAATAACTGGGAGGCATTACTGACACCTCAAGAACTGACTATAGTCAAACTGATCAGCCGACATTACTAAAAGATATTGAAGATACTAACTTTTTGACTGCGACTTACTAGAACGCAATTGACTGATAATTCATGTGATAGTAATAATATGGGAATTCTAACATTGATAGAGTCAAGGAACATTAATGTCTAATCAATTATGCAAGACCCTAATTGCTGCATTTATAGAGTTAGGGATAAAATCATTTTACAGGAAACATGTATCAACACAATCACTAAATAGTGGAAATATAGCAAAAAATAATATGAACAACATTCCAGATGAATTAATTGGAATCTTACTAAAAAATTACTCTAATTCGAAATTTGAGGGCTAGAACTAATAGGAGATTATGGAAGGGTTTTGGGGACACAAGAGAAGAACAATTCCCTTGTTGAATTTCCACATAAAAAGGGTTTTGGACTTTATGTCATGGTTAGAAACAATGAATCGTTGTGCGATTTAACGAGCCGTTGTTTCCTATCATTGTTACAAGAAGAAGATTTTCAACAACATCTGGACTGCGACTAATGAGTCACCCCATGAGTCGTTACACCAAACAATGACTCGTTGTTTGACTCGTGGGTTCCTGGGAAGGGAATAACTAATCTCTAAGCTGGGAAGGCAATGAGTGATAGGAAGACTCGTTGCTCCTCACAATGGGTCATTCCATGTCTCGTTGGTTCCTGAAGGACATTAGACAAGGCCGACCATGACCCAGACAATGGGTCATTACTGCTGACAACGACTCGTTGTCTAGGTTGTTCTGAGACAAAATGTTCTGGTTTCCCCTGGTTTTTCATGCAAGGTCTGAGTTTTGTCTAGGAATGATTTGGGGTGTTATAGTATCTTTCACCTTCCCACCATTAAACCAACCTTTTCACCTACAAATCCCTTTCACTCCTTCTCTTCTATAAAATTAACGCATCATTCTCCCTATTTGACCACTGCTCACTCACCTTCTCACTACATTAAGGCAAGAAAGAGTTTATGGAACTCAATTGTTCAAGCTTTGATATTTCTCCTCTATTTGTTCTCAAATACATTTGGTATGTAACTCTTATTATATTTTTGATTATTGATTCAAAGATATGGATTATTTTGAGCTTGTGCAAATTGAAATGCTCCCACTCATGTGTCCCCATTCCCCCAATGATTAAGCTTGTTCATATTTCTCTAATATTCATACTATGGGTATGTGGGTGAGTGATATAAGAATTGAATGATAATGTGGATCTTCTTTGTGGAAAAATGCTTGCTTCTTAGTGTGTTGGATTTTAGTTGGGTGATGTCTGACTAGCCCAATATGTGCTTAAATTGCACAATTTACTCGATGATAGATGGAGTGACGTCTTTCTTAATGGTAAATTATCACTTTTCTTTGTTTGGTCATTGCTATGTTGAGTGAGTGAGTCTTAAATTTGAATGTGTTGTAAATTCTCTGAGTTTGGGTTGAATTTTGCTGCAAGGAAACCACCGGTGAAATGCCAAATGAAATGCCGGTCGGGGTTTAGGGCTTCTGTCCACTGACCCAGACTCGCATTACACCGACTTTCCGTGAGTCAAGACCCGCGAAATGCCGGTGTGTCTCCTGATGACCCATGTGTTCCCAGTGTTCTGTTATTATCCGATAGTTAACCGACTATTTGTGGATCCTCATCTGTGTCTGACTAGCGTCTAGCCGATCCTGCCAGTGCTTAACATCTGAACCCTTCTACATTTTTGCCATCCAATTGTTATAATTCCTTTCCTTTGTTTAGGATAGATGTTAGTTTTACTTTTCTTTCTTCTTGAACAAAAAAATTCAAACAGAAAGTATTGTAGTATTGCACTAACATGGTATTATAGAGTATGACTTCATCTAGGAACCCGAGTATGGGCAAGGCCCCAACTTCATCTTCCACCAAATGAAATAGGAAGGCAAAGGCCATCGTAATACCACCAACTCCCGAGAATCCATTATATTCTGTATGCCCGACATGAAGGGGCATTATGAGATCTACAAAGGGCGATCAGTCACTATTGAGAAGTAGTTTGATTTGGTGGGACTGGGGTGATCTCCCCAACTTCATAGCTTAATTCAATGACCGCCAATGTCTTGCCTTTGCCAATCCACATTCGAATTTATACCCCAACCTCATCCCTGAATTCTACACATCTTACCAGGCCAGGTAGGACAACATGCATCATAAGGGAAAGGTTGACGACTTTCCCTACCTGCCTCATGGTGCGAGGTGTGGAGGTTTACATCACTCCAACAGCTATTAATTATCTATTTTAGGAGGATGAGCATGACACCAGATGTGAGTATGTAACCCAACTTGTTGATAAGGAGAACCAGTTTCGTTGGATAGCTCCAGTGCCGCAGACACGCCCTTCTGGGCAACTATGGGCGGCAAGATTTCTCGCTATGATCTAATGTTTGAAGCCAAGTTATGGCTGGACTTCATTTATTGCCGTATTATGCCTTCAAAGAATGAGCAGAGGGCAAATTTAGTAGAGGATATCCTCATCACCTACATAATGAGAGGGGTCCATATAAATGTTGGGGAAATTATGGCCGTTTAGATGAAGAGAAAGGCGAGGCAAGCCAACACTTTAATTCCCTATGTCGTGCTTATATCTCAATTATTTCTGCAATTCGGAGAACCATTGTTCCCAAATGAAGCCCCTAGCTCTGCTATAGGTGCTATCATAATAGATCGAAAAAGGGACGCGGATGCTCCCAGGATCAAGCTGAAGTGGATGCAAGCGTTTGATGTTCTAGAAAGATCGTTCTCTCATGGTTATAAGCAAGCCTCACTAGCTCCCGATCTTAATATTCCACACCCAAAGGCATCAGGCCAAGCTTTAAGAGAAGCACCTACCATGGGAGCCTCACCTCATTCAACATCATCCCAACCAAGTAGCCTCCACAAACTGGCGGAGATGACACACTACCATGGCAGCCAGCTTTAGAAATTGTCTAAGAGTCTTCCAGCCTTGATAGCCCAGATGGTGAAAGAGAAATGAAATCAATGTATGCTATCCTGACAAAATTATGCTCTCATGTGGATGTTGTAGAGGAGGGTTCTCACCTCTCTCCAGACTGAAGTAAAGGGAATGGAAGGGTCAGACATCCATGGAGGTGCCTGACATGAGCACCCTTAATAGCGATAGTTTCCCCTTCTACAGTACGAGGCCCTATTAGTGACTTCTTCGAGGGAACGAGGAGGAGGACCTGGGAGACGAAGATGATGGCGAGGCTGAAGCAGAAAATGATGAGAAAGATGACGAGTGACCACTTCAAGGAGTTCTCACCCTCTTTGATGTGTATGCATACATTGGGGACAATGTATTGTTTGAGTTGGGGGTGGGATGAGTGTTTCTTTTGTGGTGGTCATTTGTTTTGTTAGAAATTGATGTGGCCCTTGTCGGGCTTTTGTGTTTGAGTTGTGAGGATTTGTGAGCCTTTGTCGGTCTCATTTTAACAATGTTTGATGTTGCCCTTGTGAGCTAATTTTTTCTTTAATATTTGTTCATGGTTGTTGAGCCTTCGTTAGGCTTGAAATGGATGAATAAAAAATATATCTTTTGATTGTTAGAGCTAATAAGTGGGGCTTTGTTTTTATTGCCAAAAGATCGTGATCCAAGTTTTATTCTCGCCTTTGTGAATAGTAGATAATGAATAAACATCAAGGGTTTTCTTTATACCACAGTTCTTTCCCAAAGAGCAGTTTCTTTGTCATTCTTTTTGTTGTCGAATCAGGCGACATTTTCCAATTATAGATTGTGAGGCAACTTTCTTAAGGGAAAATTCTATGTTTTTCTTTGAGTCTTTTGTGAAACTGTTTTTGAGAGATACCACCAAAATTTTTGTGTGGAATGAAAACTGAATTTGAAAAAAAAATAGGCATTTGAAATGGAAAATGTAGCACTTCATTGTCATACATTGCATATTCCTTGTTTGTCTTGTGGATTCGCATTCTTTATTGTCTTGAATAAATTTTTTTTGATAATAATGAGTTGTGCGAACACCTTGAGTGTGATTCCTTGTGTGGTAAGGTCATTTGAATGAGTCTCATGCATCTCTACTTGTCTAGAACTTGCCCTAAGTGTGACTCAAGGAAAAATTCTAGATGCAGCTGCACTTAGAATATGATTTTAGGCTTTCTATTCATTAGTCAGTTCACCCAAAATGACCTCCAAAAATGTCTTCCCTTGCTAGCCAATGTTTAGCCTTTGGATTGTTTATTCTTGAAAACTATATTACAAGCCCAATGTCCCTTCGTAATCCTCTTCTTTGGACCCATCCTCCCTAATTACTAGTAACGGATGAATGAAAATAATGGGGGATTGAAGCCCAATGCATAGGGAGAGATTAGGAAATCAATGGAAAAGAGGCAAAAAGCCTAAGTTTGGGGGTTTACAAGAGGGGAGAAATGTGATGATCTTAAATGCGACATAGCACCAAATTGTAATCAAAATGAATGAAATGATTGGTTGAGAAACCTTGAATTTTCAAAAGAGAAAATGAATAGTGAAACGGTGTTACCTCTTGCTTAGATGAGGCTTAATGATAGAACCAAAGGAGTTACAAGGAAGGCCCTTGAGAAATAAAAGATGAAGATGATGAAAAAAGAGAAATAAGGCGGAGTGATCTAAAGAGTTTGATGAGAGGTTAAAAGTGTTCACATAAAAAGCATTAGGGAGGTTCTAGTCACTAGAGATAAATATTTGTCCAACCCTTACCCTAGGCTTCATCATGTCCCACAAGTCCTAATTGATTTGAGTGTAGTTGTTGTACATTAGTGGAGAGTTACATGAAGGGAAAGCCTATGGCTCAAGTTGTGTGTGGATAATTATTTTGTGAGAGTGAGTATGATTGTCTTATTCTATATTCCCTTTTGTGTGCATTGTTTTATCATAAAGAAAGGATATTTTCTCTTGCACTGAGTGGCATCACTCCCTTTCAGGACATGCTTGCATTGATGTAAAGATGTGATTAAGGCATGAGAAGTGTGAGCTTCAAGGAAAAGTTTGAATGTGAAATAATTATGCTTTTAGATGCTATGTGTTCTTGATTGGATAAACCATGCCCTTGTTTTGAAAAATGAAAGCAGTTGTGAAGCATGCCTACTCATTGTGGTTACCTCTTGAAACTTTCTCACACTTTAGGGGGAGTCATTTCTCTTTTTCCTTGAGTTGGTGAGCGTTTTGGGTTGTCTTAGGCTCATTGGTCCTTCATACATAACTTCATATTTGACATGATGTCCATTTGCTCAAATGAAAAGAATTGCATTACTTGAGGACAAGCAATGGTTCAAGTTTGGGGGTTTGAGGAGTTGGTAATTAACTAACTCACTAAGCTGTTAAATATTAATTTTTTCTTAGTTTCAAGACAATTAGGTGGATTTTATGCCTTTTCTCCTTGATCTTGGCAAATACTAAATTTGAATGGAGAAAAGCATGAAACTGAGCAAAAAACATGAAAAGAGAGTTGAGGACTGGTGCTCCACCAGAAGGAACAAGAAAAACGTCGGTCAACTGTAGTCATCTACTATGCTGAGGAAGGATGGAGATCGACGGGACGGAGATCAGCACTGGTTAACCATCGGTGCCCAATGCCAAAGTGCTAAAAAACTTACAGCCTTTATTGTGACCAACCGGCAGTCTTAGGATCAGCACCGGTGAACTGCCGGTTCCAACACCGAAGCACCCAAAAATCTCACTGTCCTTCAGCTAGGACTGGTCAATGTTTCGCGAACCTACCTCAATGAACCACTGGTGAATCACGAGTGATGCGTATCAGCAAGGGGTAAGAACGTCCAGCACGAAAAAAAAAAAAGCAGATCTATACCCTAATTTTTTGTACATCTCATAGAGGAACTAAATAATTCATTCTAGAAAGTTTGATTATTCTATTGCATTGGCTTGTAGTAAAGTAGAGAGAAGTAGAGAGAGAAAGAGTCATCTTCTTCATTGAGATGGTAGAAAACTCCATTGGAGTTCAGACCTTGCTTGAATTTCTCTTACTCAAGTTTGTGAATGGATAATGAATGCAATGTCTTACTTTACATAAATGAGTAGCTAAATTCTTTGCTAGGGCTGTGTGAATGATTGGGGTTGATTTGGGTTGGGTATTGTGTATTTGATCTTAGATTTGATTTACTCAATTAGTATGATTTTAATATTCTTTGATTTTTAAGTTTAAAACTCATAGTTTCAAATGTGGGTCGCATTTCCTTAGTTTGATTTTATTTGAAAAAGGAAATTAACGTATGGGTGAGGAAGCACTAATGGGTATTTGGGTGGTAATTATGTGGGATTGGGCTAGACATAGACAAAACCCATTAATGCACATATATTATGGATTGGCGCTAGAAATAGTGAATCCATACCCAAGTTGATGTGGTTGTTGTGAAGAGGAACCTCGGGATTTGAGAAAACCTGAGGTATAAGACATCTAATTGGTTGAGAAACTTAAGATGTCGCCTAATCCACAGCTATTCATGCCATTGAGTAAAGATAGGAGCAATTAACATTTCCATCCCATTGAAGCCTCTATCACAATCATACCCCTAGTAGTCTCTCCTCTGGTCTTTTCTATACTTTGCCCCTGTTTTTAGTGTTCAAATCCATATTCTATTTTGTAAGTCGTGATTCCCCAAATTTTCTATTATTTTTCTTGCAACATTGGTGAGAATTTTCTCAATTTAATAGACGACTATTGTGTGATCAACTGACAGTCCTTGTGGGATTCGACCCTGACACCCCTCGA
This sequence comes from Datura stramonium, assembly GCA_018107945.1. Lineage (NCBI taxonomy): Eukaryota > Viridiplantae > Streptophyta > Magnoliopsida > Solanales > Solanaceae > Datura > Datura stramonium. Next base: position 89,034 of record JACEIK010001904.1, read on the forward strand.
GTTATTTGTTTTGAACAATGATCATGCACGCTCTTCCGTAAAGAAGAGTGTAGTTTGGATTTTATCAAATTTTCTAGGAAGGATAGTAGTTACAAAGACTAAGTTGAATCATAATATGATGGTATGAATCATCATTTCAGTCGTGAGTTTAGATATTGTATGCCTCGTACTTTCAGGCTAAGTTTAGAACCCTTCTAGGGATATGGATAGACTTGAACCCGATGAACTTTATGGAAACAAGGTGTTAAGATCAGTTCTTAAGTGTGATAGGTGCATGGCATTCAAGTTAATGTCATAAGAGACCTCTAGCATAAAGTTGAGTTGAGAGCATTCCTACCAATTGAGTTTTTCATGAAAGTTCTTACAAAGGTCGAGTTTAAACCACCATAACTCTTATATTACGAAGTGTTTTTGGATGATCCAACATATCAAACTGAATCCCTTTGAGTCTTCTTTCCAACACATCTAACCTTGTGTCAATCGGAGTTTGAAGTAAAAAGTTATGGGCAATATAGTTGTGATGTCAGGTTTGGCGGACATGAGAAGCCCTGTCTCTATGAGTCATGGAACGACTCATGGTATATAGGTAACGCTCATGCCAGGCACCTATACCAGGAGTTTTAGCAAGATTTTAAGACAACTAGAAGCCATGAATGGCACACTACGACCCGAGGTATGTCATCACGAGTCCTGGTACGACCCGTAGCACTAGACGGGCAGATTTGTAAGAACCTTTCCCAAGGGGAATATTTGTAATTTTTATATGCTTTTAACTCCTAAATGAAGTTGTTTTGGGCTTCCTAAAGGTAATATTAAAGGAATAAAGATAGACTAGATCCTCAGTCTCTCAAAACATAGATAGTTGGATTTTCTCTGAAGGAAGGAGCTAGGGTTCTTCTTCAAGCTCCTTAAAATCTTCCTTGGGTCTTCAAGACAAGTCAAGGAATCATCAACCCAAGTATATAGGGTGATAAATAGGGAAAACTCCACCTTCATGCCCTTCCAAGTCCGAATTTATGAATTCTACTTCTCAAGTTCTAAATTGTGAAATTCTATGGTTTTACCCAATTCAATGCAATCTTCCATGTTACATCTATGGGTTCCATTATCCTATGTTTCAATTGATGATTTATGGCTATAAGGATAGATTTGACTCTCAATTTACTTACTAATTCATTATTTCATGTTTATGAAGATTATGCCCTATTATGTAAGATTTATGAATTTCAAGCTTATGAGTCCATGATTTCTAGTATGGTGAATTATCAAAGTATTCTTTATTATTATGAATCTTTAGACATGATTTCATAATTTGGGCAAGAACATGTACAGTTAAATATGTTTATCATGATTTTAGCCAAGGCTTACAAGATCAAGTTTAAAGAGATATTTTGGAGTCAAGACTCCCAATGTTCAGATTTAAGATATATTTTGAGAATATAACTATGAGCTATGTATATGTTTTGGTAGTAATTTTTAGCACCGAGTAGGCTAGGAATTCCAAGGAACCTGGTCTCTTAGAAAACACGCCACTGTAAGTATATATTTCGGTCCTCTCGAGAGAGTGGTTCTCCTAAATTAGGGCATACCTATGATATCACACATCTATCATTCATTGCACTGGCAAGTCTTAGGACGGCTCTGCCCACTAGAGCAAGTTATTTGGGGCATGATGTAAGTTCTATCATGATGGTGTCAGTTATGATGAGTCTCCCATTGTTCATCATGTTTTCAGTTACTTATGTTCATGTATTATGATAGTATGTTTTGTAATATATTTGACCTAATGATCAATTTATTAGTTTCCACTTATAATTTCAAGTTTGTCACGATCCGAACGTAGACCTGGACCATAATAAGGGACAAAGAGCCCTTAGAGACTCAAAGTCAACCCATGGAATGAACATACATCTAACTCAATATCAAATAAGCGGAGTACGTAGCATAAAAACATAACATAACATGTTAAGAGGAATGTACTACATATATAACAGCTGAATAGTACACATAGTTTGAAAGCCACTAACATATCCAAAGGGTTGATGGGACAACATCCCCAACTAACCTGGCAAGTCTAGAAAACTGAACATGAGGAGATAACTGATATCAAACTGGTCCTCGGAGAAAGAGGACTCACCAAAAAGATGGATGCTAAACTCCGAGATGAACTACTGATAGTGTTGGGTCTAAAGATTGGGGCCTGTATCATGAAATGATACAGCATAGAGTATGAGGTCAGTTCATGGAATTTACCGAGTATGCAAGGTGGGTAAAACGGATATCTATAAATACCAAAAAACTCATAAGAGATCATAAGAATGGGACAACATGCTCATAACATGAATATTTTATGATAATGTAAGGCTCAAGGCTTTAAAATCATTCGTAATCCATTTAGTACCATAGTCATAAGAGAAGATTTATAATTCACCACTTGAGCCAAATCAACACAAACATAATAATGCATAAACATGCGGAACTATGGGAGATTCTTATAACCAACACACCCAATATAAGTACACATGGAGCCCGACCTATAAATCCCAATTCGGGAGGGTGTTCATACCTTTCAAGGGGTAGAACCATGAAGGGGATGAGATCACATATGAAAGGCCCATTTGGGAAAAAGGGACAGTCACAAGGGAGGTCCCATCATGTCCTACGGTGGCTCGTAGTTCTGAGATTCGGGGCCAAACCTGGGCACCGAACCTACATAGTGTTAAATGCTACTCCCAAAACATGTATAATGCTCACAGTATAATATGCATAAAATACATGGTCTAGTTAAATCATGATATTCATAAGCATGCTTATAAATACGTGAACTAGCCATGAGAGTAAGGCCCGTGAGTAGGCCAAAATCATAATTAGAAAATCAGGTGGTTCATGCATATTTGTAGATCATGTACATGCTTTTTGACTCACAAATTCATAATGGGAATTTGAATAAATCCATATTACTCATAATTCATGATAGGTTTATGGGTATCAACAATAGAGGGAAAGATCATAACTCAATTCATCATAGAACATGCATATTTAGGCATAATTTATTAGAAATTAAAATCAATAAATTTATAATCGAATTAGTTGTAAAATCTGATCACGATTCATAAAATATGATGTAAATCATGAGTAGTAATAACCCAAGGATAGATCATTAGAATTCCCCAATATTTAAGATAAAACCCCATAAGATGTTTTAACAAAACGTCATGAATTAGGAGAAATTTGGCATGGGTGTGAACGAAAACATCCATTCATAACCTTCCTGTCTAAGGCTGATTCTTATACTCCCCTGAATGTCCAAGAATAAATTGAAGAGAACCTTGAAGAATTTGCCTTGATCACCTCTCTAGACTATCACTCTTGCATGCATGGGTTTTTAAAATGTTAGAATGAGTTAACCTATCTTAATACACTCTGAAAAGAACTTAAAACGACGTAGTATAGGACCTTAGAGCGTAGGAATGATGAAAATACCCTTTAAAACTTCACAGAAAATAATTGCTCGTCAGTCCCCACGAGGGACCTATTCAGTGGTTGCCACCTTGTACGAGTCTTCACTTTCGTCTTTGGGTACACTGCCAAATTTCTCCTGGAACTTGTAACAGGCTATCCCACGAGTCGTTATCAGTGATCACAACTCATGGTAACCATTTGTCGCTTCCATTTCCTCAACCCTAAGTCATTATCTTCCTGATGAACATGGGCCACCCAATGAATCATGGTGGCTGACAAAAATTCATGGAACCGATCCTTTAGGAGTACTGTCTCACATTTTTCCCCTTTTTAAATCTCTTGGCAACAATTGACCTGATGAGTCGTAGGGCCTGAGCAAGACTCGTGGTCATGCCTATGACTACTCCCTTCAACAATTCCTTTAACTCAAGCCAACCCTTACGACGTGTCACAGAATGATTCGTTCTATGACCTGATGCAAAATTTTTAGTTTTCTCCGTTTCAACATCCCGGGTCTGATCTTTGGGCTTCTGGGTATAACAGTATCTCCCCTTTGAGAATATTCTCCTCGAATGTTGAAAAATGATGTCACCCAAATTACACCTTGCAATTGAGATATAAGCGGTCGATTGTCAAATATAAAACCCAACAAAGGTTGAGGTCGATCCCACGGGGAATATGGTAAGAACTTAGGTTAATTCGAATAGCTACTACTATTAATTAACTTATTTCCGAAGGGGAAAAAATATGGACTAATACCAAAAGAAAAATTAATGAATGCTTGTATTAAATTGGGTTTGTATTCAATTTATGACTAGACTAGGATTGGGTTCCAAAAGATTTCATAACCACAAGAAGTATACAGTAGTGATCTTTTCCGGTTCTTAGCATGCAATATTGATAGGTTAAGTTCACCTAAATGGTTGGTCCCCTATCTAGGTGATTTTCACCACGCAACTTGGTCTTTATATGGGTGTTCTTTAATTTACCCTTACCCTTAATATCGGATTAGCTATTCCTCGGACAAGTTAAAGCTATTAGATGACGGTTGGTAGCCTCAAATCTCCGTTGTTAATCCTTTTTTACTATTATTTACCTCCTTGATCCGGTAAGTAAGAATAAGTGAAATCCTAACATTTGCAACCGTCAAGAAATAATTAAAATGAAGGGAAAACAATACATGCATAAAACTCCGTTCAAGAATCACTAAGTATTTTTACCTATGTGTGTTAATTCATCTTGGTTCCCACAAACCTAGTTTATGGGTTTAGCTACTCAAGTTTGTGTTATTGTAATCACAAAATATAGAAGAAATCATAATTGCAACTTACAAAGTATTGTAGAAGAAAAACCATGTAGATTGAATAAATATTCCAATGTATCTTTCGTATCCTAAACCAAGAACAATTGTATGAAAACTTTCTCACAAATATTTCTCAAGATTCTCCTCAAAATCGGCATCTAAACATTCTCCACAACCTCTTAAAATAAACCTAAAACTAGGAATTTGTAATATAAAGAAATCCTTTTCCTAAATAAATATGGAAACCAGGTCAGCAGTGACAACGGTCCATGTGATGGATCGTTAGGCCTTCTGACGAGTCGTCCCTTTCTTTAAATCAATCGTCCTCAGCAACTTACCCAGGTTTGGCAACAGGTCACCTAAAGACTCGTCGTGCCTTAGCACGAGACTTTAGGTTTCTCGTGGTCCACTTCTTCAGAAATTGCGGTGCATTTCACGGACAGCTCCAGTAACTTGCCAACGAGTCGTTCCTTCAGGCGACAACTCGTGATGTCAGTTATTAACTCCACTAGAAACATAGATAAATTTTTCTCTTCAAATGCTAACGGTTGACCTCACGAATCGTTACCATTTGTAACGATTCATTCCTCCAACTTATCAAGTGCTCTGTGTCACATCTTCAAGACTTCATATTTTTGCCAACGCCTCAAGTGACGGGTCGTGCCTCCTGCCAACGACTCGTTAAGTGCCTAGCAGTCACCTTTCAGTTTTTTTTTCATTAACTCGACCAAAATCACTTCCAGACCTGTTTTCCTGCACATTAAGCACAAAATACCTTATACCCATATAAACATACCTAGAATGTGCACGATTTCTTGGTTTTAAGCGTCGAAAGTTTCATAAAATCACGACACATCAACACCCTAAACTTAGAACTTTTGCATGTCCTCAGGAAAAAACTAAACAAAACAAAACAAAACAATCTACTTCGACGCTTCAAACGCAAAAACTTTAGGAAACTTACGACAGTCATCAAAATCAATTTTTATAACCCTCCCTCATCATATCAACTTAAAACACTATGCATATGAAAATTTCAAACCATAACACTGAGGAATTGAAACATGGAAAAATACTGTCACCTGCAACCATGCACATAAATCCATAACACTGCCCTAGACAATTTGCAAACGATTTTATTGACCAAGTGCTCTCACCTCAAAGAAGTCCCACACTCACACATATGTATGTGGATATCTCGGTAAATTTTTCTTGGGACTAAGTAAGATCCACTAACACTCACAAAGAAATTCAAATTGTATGCATACAATACCATAGACTTGCCTTTACTTTCAATATCTCGATTTTCGGACAAGTACCTAGGATCACTACAGGACTTTCTCGGCTTGTAACGTAGGCTCGGGCTTGGGTATGGTACATATAGATTTTAGTATCTCAACCCTCCTTGGAAGTACACTTTTTACTCCACTTTTCACCTTTTTTTCTATTTGCTCCCTTTTTCCTTTTTTCTGCTTTAGAAACTACGGATGCAGTTACTTCTTATTCAACAAAAACATATTGATGTCTCACATTATATTTCTTTTCTCTTTTTGTGTTTTTCACAACAACAATTTTTTATTTTTTATTTTTTTAAATATTTTTCTTTTCATCATGCATACCGCACCCGCTCTTTTTTCCTTCTTTTTCATTACCCAACTTTACTTCCACCCGACACTTCTTACTCATCCCTATCATAGCCACCCTCAACTTAGGAGATTTTCCTAAGTTGAAGTTCACAATGTCCAAGGAGAGACTAGGGCCTAAAAAGGTTCATTCATAATAAAATCAGGCAGGTGAATTGGTGTGAACAAAAACAAAGGTCAATTTAAGCTCAAACATTTGGATCAAGTGATTTTATTCACTTTGGTAGGTCATTTAGGCTAAATTGGACTCATAAATAAAAACGGCCTATGATCCTTTCCTACTTCCTTATCCTCTATCTCGGTATGACTGATCAGGCAAGTTCTAGATTGACACACACAATCGAATATAGCTATCAGACCTCACCTTCACACATAGCACCGGTCAACATCATTAATTCTACTAATCGCTAGTTCAAGTACAACCATACAATGGTAAAAAAATTCACAGTTCTAATGCCATGCAAACATTCACCAAAGTCATAATTTTCAACTCTCACATACACATATATAAAATATTTCGGAGGGGTATCAAATCATCAAATCAAAATAACAAACAATTTTACAAACAAATTTAGCTCTTGACTGCCTTCAGTTATCCTAACTTTCCGAATGACACACAAAACAAAAACATAAAATAAATTCCTAAACATTCCGGTTCTACTAGATATGGAACACCCGAGGAAAAAGATATCCGGGAATAAAAACCCTTGAGTTATGTTCAGCAAAATATAATGCATAGGCATCCCTCCCCATCCCCATCAATAAAAGCATCCGTCGTCCTCGACGCATATATATACAATACAAAAACTAAGGGAATAGGAAACATACTTGTTCGACCTAGGTGTCAGCTACATGGTCAGTGGAGGGTGTAGATACGCCTCAAACATCAAATCCAATATTGCCGGCTTGAACCGGCGCATTCCTAGATCCAACTGAGCTCGTTCCTTCACCATGAGCTCTCGTTGCTTCAGTCTCGGCTCTCAATTGAGCCTCCTCTCTTTATTCGCGCAACGCTCTCTCCATCTCACTCTGCTCCTGTTATTGCTGACAGAGCAGAGATGTAACAACATCATCACTTGCCTCCTCACGAGGCCTCTTCCCCTTTGCATGTGCCACCGTCTCCTCTGTGATGAAATCAAAAATCGATGGTAGCTCCTCCTCAAACTCATCATCGATCACAGGGAGGACCGGTGGAGGTATTGTAGTTGTCTGTCGTGCGGCCAAGTCCCGCACCTCAAATCATAATGCTCCTAGCTCTGCATACCATCTAGACAACTCTGGAGCCTGTAACTGTGCAAGGCGCTTGTCCATCCTTCACTCAAAAGCGTCCAGTCACCCATGCACCAAACTGGACAGTGTCTCCAACTCCTTTGACACCCATAGCTTGACCTGCTCCATCAAAACTTTGACCGGTAAAGTCATGTGTGTCTGCTGCTTCTCTGCTTTAGCCAGTCGCCTAGCCATATCAACCAAAAACTCCTGTGAGACTGTGACTAGGCCGACTGTGATGGATCATGGAGGTGCGACTGATGGTCTGGATGCTGCTGCCGCTGTAGATGATGATTTTGGAACATCGGCAGGTGTGGAGGCATCCGCTGCATCTGTAGCCTCAGCATGGCTACTATCTCTCTGCCCTCAGTAGGCTTGGCAACTAACTTAGCAAACTATGCTACATCGGTCTGCATCTTGCTGCAATATGCCTCTGTTGTTATGGTCTCTCCAGCGAATGCAGATGCCTGAGTCCTCTCCCTCGATACCGGGTTTGTATCAACTATAATTAGCCCGATATCGGTAATCTTCTAAACTACCACTCTCTGATCAACTGATGGAAGTTTTGGCACTCGAGACTCTCGACAGAGTCTATCAATCAAGCATGGGAAGGGAATCATCATTCCATCATTTACAGCCCGCTCTTGAATCTCCTCGATAATGAACCGTGGGAAATTGATTACGTATCCCTCCATGATGCTGGCTACCAGTGCAGCTCTATCGAGTTAGAAAATATTGTCATCGCTTGTGGGTACCAGCTTGTGCCTCACCAGCGACTACAAAATTTTAGCCTGGAAATTCAAAGTGGCCTCTTTATTTGCGACTCAGTACCTTCATCCATTCAACTAACGACCCTTTTGTGGCAATAATGTAGGAAATCCAAGTGTACAGTTGTATCTGCTCCATGCTATTCAGCTTCTTTGTTTTGACTTTCCGCAACTCAAATACCCTGTGATCAAACTCTGCCATGTTCATGGGGGCTCGATATTCTGGCCCGTACACATCCTGGAAATTGTTTCCTCAGATATGTCAACTGAGGTCTCATGCACCATTACTTGATTTAAGGTAGGCCGCTTCTTCAAATCTTGGCCTCCTAGTGCCAACCGTTGCAAGGTGGCTACATATGCTGCATAGAACTCGCGAACTAGGCATGGGATATAACTGCCTGAAGGCTCTGTTAACCACCCGAACTTGTAATTTTTCAAATACTTCCTGTAGCTCTGGAAAGTATTTCAAAATGGTAGTGATCAACCTTGGCTCCTCATAAATGCTCCGCTTTGGATTGCTTTTGTCATTTGGATAAATATCCCGATTGTATATAGCCTGCATGTTGTGGACACACCATCTTCTCACATTTTGCGGTGGCTTATTCGATGTGCCCGATGTCTCAGTCATCTCATTGTCTGAGTCCCCTCGCTGGGAATGCAACTCATCAACTCTTTCTGTATTGTGCCCAGCTGTGGGAGCCTTCGAAACTAGTGCAGCAGCAGCCCTAGTGCTTTCATTTGTGCGGTTGGGCGGATCTCTTTCTAGTGGAATGGGAGTGTCGACCAGGGCTGTCGGATTTGAACTTTGTTGAGCCCTAGACCTGGTCGTCCTCCGCACCAGTTGTTCTTCCGACACCTCATATTCCTCTTCAGAGCCACTCAACTCTTTAGAGGAGGATGTATCATCTCGCAGCCTTCTATATGATGGTTTACTGTGCTTAAGTACCTACTTTTTGGTTGGACCCTTCTTTGGTGTGCCTTGGTGGAGCCATTGTGCCTGTGGAAGCCATGTTAGTACACAAAATGAGATGTAACAAAAAATATTTTTAACTAGTGCCAGTGGTCCTGACGGGTGACTAAATGAGTCGTTGAATCTGGCAATGATTCGTGAGGTCACTCGTTACCCCAGACTGAACATTTTTCAAATAGGTCAAGTGTACTTGACAATTTGTCCCAACGAGTCATTACCAGAGGCAACGAGTCAATAGGTCACTCGTCAAGTACACTGCCTCAGCAGTTTATCCCACTTAGCACGGGCTACATGACGAGTCGTTTGGTGACCCAACGACTCGTGATGTGGCTCGTGCTCAAGAGTTCCTGTTCATTGTCTTTTTCTTTCCAGTTTCAAATTCCACAAATACACACCTTTTATTAAATCTCTACCCAGGTGATTTCATGATCGAGACTCAATGTTCTGTACTCCCTAGGGTTTATTTACATCACAAGACACGTAGAAATGCAATATAAATCAAAAAGTCATTAAAGCTGAATAATTCATGGGTCTTTAAAATTTCTTGATGGAATGCGACCATTAATCAAAGTGTTTGTGTGGGGAAGAGCACTTAGAATGCAATTTTTCAAAGATGGAATGCTTTAGCAGTTGATTGTGCTTCTGTGAGTGAGTGTGCAGTGATGATGTTCCTTTCAATGGTGTCTATGATCGATGGGATCGCATGAAGAAGGGGAAGAAGAGAAGAGGGAAATTTGAAGTGATTTTTAACTAGGAGTAATTGATTCAATAGGGTTCTTTAATTTCAATTATTAACTTATTCCCATTTACATTCGTGGGTCGGGTTAGGTCAACTTACCTGGGGACCTGACCACTCATGTAACAACTCATGGTGTCACCCAACGAGTCGTTCCCTGAGTCGTGGTCCTTTGCCTATTATAGTTTCAGGACGGGTCACTTGATGAGTCATTTGGTTTCCCAACGATTCTTGAGTGATCCATCATCAACCTTTTTCTATAAGTTTAACCTTTGATCTAGTGTACTTGGAGGGAGACTAAACAATACGTTCCCTTGAGGAACGACTCATGAAGTCACCTGTTGCACCCCTGTTTTCTGCAGTTCTCTTCACGACTGACTAAACAAGTCGTCAAGTCAGGCAATGACTCGTCCTGTTATTTTTCTACACCAGAACTGAAGTCCAGTTTTTGGTTCCAACTTCATATTTTCCATCTTATTCACCTTCACCCATCAACAAACATTAACACTAAATTTTTATTATATTTAAAACAAGGTTTTCCCTCCTAAGAAGCGCTTGATTTAATGTCGCGGCACGATGTGGGTGTTTTAGCTACTCAGACTTCACCAAAAACACCTCCATGGGTTGCCTCCCATGCAGCGCCTAATTTAACATCGTGGCACGACGCAAGTAACTTGACTACTCAAAATTCGTCAAGTGACTCTTATACATCCTCCAATGTTGAAATAATGTTGAATTCCTTAGGCTGTTTCATGGTCCGGCTAATGTTGAAGGTAACCTCTTCTTTGTTTAACCGAAATTTCAGCTACCCTGCTTCTACATCAACTAGGGCCCTACCTGTTGCAAGGAATGGTCGCCCCAAAATAATGGGGACCACTGAGTCGACTTCACAGTCCAGAATCACAAAGTATGCTGGGAAAATGAACTCATCCACTTTAACTAGCACATCAAAGAAAATCTCCACCGGCTTTTTAACTGTTCGGTCAGCCATCAGTAGCCGCATCGAAGTCAGTGTGGGGGTTCCCAAGACTAACTTTTTAAATAATGCTAGCGGAATTAGATTTATGCTAGCTCCGAAGTCACAATGTGCCCTTACAAACTCAACCTCCCCAATGGTGCAAGGTATAGTAAATGCACTTGGGTCTTCCTTTTTCTGTGCTATCCGGGCATTTGCTCAAGTGCCTCAACCAATGGGATATTCATCAACAGTTGCTTGAGCATAGAGATAAAGTTCTGATATTTTCCATCTTCAACTTTCTTCTTCAAGCGCTGGGGGTAAGGAGGAGGTGGTCTAGGAATTATTGTGAGTTTTTTCTGCCCCTCCTTCTCCTTCCCATGGGTATCTCCGTGTTCCGTTGCACTACTCGAAGCAGTTTGCACCTATGAGTTCCCAACCAAAGTTGGGTTGTCAATATCCACTACATTATCATCATTTATCAACCCGGGCCTTTCTGGATCTTCAACTACGACTGGCCTAGGTTGATCAACTGTGGCCTTTCCGCTCCTAGTAGTGACAACCATGTAGTGATCATCATTTTTCGGATTTTGAACAGTATTACTAGGAAGTGTGTCTTTATGCCTCTGATTCACTGCAACAGACATCTTACTCATCTACTGCTCTTTTTCCTGATTGCCACAGCATGTGACTCAATATTTTGGTTCAAACCTAAAATATCAGCGTGAAGCTCCTTAAAGTGGTTGTCTGTTGCCTCCATCTTCTTGAGAACTTTGGAAAGCATATCTTCGACCCTTGAACCACTTGACTATATCTCTCAATTCCGTGGAGGAACATACAGACCACCCCTATCATTTTTAAACTCCTCTCATTTTTTCCAGTACCCATTGTCCCGGTATTGGCCCCGGTTGAAATTGTTATCCTTGTAGAAGTTCCGACCTGGTTGCCTTGACCTTGACACCAAGAGTCTTGGTTAGACCCCTGGGCGTTGGTCCGGAAACCCATCCTCTTATCATTGAAGTAGTTAACATCTTCTTCAGACTCAGACTCGCACCCATCGTTTCTCGGGATCTTGCCCTGAGAACCTACAACATTCACCTTTTGTGCTCCTATTCTCATTAAGTGCTTGGCAAGAAACCCCATGGTGGTCTTTATCTTTGCAATATCCTGGTCACGCTCTTCATCTTTTCTCCATTGTTCGGTAGACATACCAACCATATAAGAACCAGCAGGAACCTCCGACTCTCTAGTGTGTCACGCTCGGTTGGTTTTAGTAATCCTGTCCAGAAACTCTGCATCCTCTGCATAAGTATGACTCATGAAGGATCCTCCTGAGGCAGTATCTGCAACCTCCTTTGTATTGTCTTTCAGGGACCGATGAAAGATCTCCAACAGTGTATCATCCGAAATCCTGCGGTTTGGCACCTTCTTGTGCTTTTTGTTTAAGCACAACCAAGTCTCATGGAGTGCCTCAAAATTTAGCTTCCTGAAGTTGTATATTTCATCCTTTAGATGCCTTGGATGGTGGGAAGAACCTTTGAAGAAAAGATCTCTTGAGCTCTCCCCAAGTAGTGATGGAGTCGTTCGGCAGCTCAGCCAACCACATCGTCGCCTCACTCCCAAGAGAAAATGGAAATAACCTCAATATGATCGCGTCCTGGCTGACCGCCGGCTGCTTGTATGCCTTGCATATACCCACGAAAATTTTCAAGTGAGCGTGGGCGTCATCGAATGCATGACCTACAAATATTCCCTTTATATTCAACAGTTGAATCAATGCACTTGTAATATCGAACTTTGCCCCAACAGGCAAAGGAGGAGGGACTATCGCTCCAGTGGCACCAGTTTCATCTATGTCTGCATCATCTTCCTCATCGAAATATCGGTGTCGCTGGTGCTCTGAACCTCTTGGTCATCTTGCTCTTTCAGCTTCTGCAACTAGACTCTACTCTTCAGCAACTCTGGCTAACTCGCGATCTCTAGTGCGAGCTTGTTCTTCGGCCAACATCCTTGTTGTGGCTTGATCCACGGTTTCTTGCTCATGTATTTTAGCCATTCTCCTAAGGTTTCTCAACGTTAGCTCATGTTCATGATCAATTAGTATCAAGGATTTCCTTGACTTCTAGTGTTGGGCATGCACAAATCTAAGACCTGTTAAGCAACCAAAACAACAAAAGAAAAAAAAACAAAGAAATAAGAACCAATAATAAAGTTAACACAGTTAACAAAAACCTTATCCGTATTCCCCAGCAACGGCGCCAAAATAGCAATTGAGATATAAGCGGTCGGTTTTCAAATATAGAACCCAACAAAGGTTGAGGTCGATCCCACAGGGAATATGGTAAGAACTTAGGTTAATGCGAATAACTACTACTATTGATTGACTTATTTCCAAAGGGGAAAAAATATG